>MU107213.1:0-61653 GCA_012274485.2 Sinapis alba | reverse complement strand
AGAAGAACCTGAGGAGCGAACATGAGAGGAGATTGAGTGGCACGAGGGGTGTGAGGAGGAGATTGATGATGACCCATGAGCTGCTCAGTGGGTGCAAAGTCGGAACCTTGATGAGAGCAAATCTCAGGGTGGTTACTATTGTCCGCTTCTTCTTCTTCTTCTTCTCTCGCGTTCACGTTACCCATATCACACAACAAAACCAAAAGAAAAGAGTAATCTATCTATCTATCTAACCTCTCTCTCTGACCTTTATTATTATAAAAGTTTTTAACCAGATGGCGCAATCTATACTCTCTTCTTATTAATCGGATCTCATCAGAGTTTTACGGACACACTTTGATTACAAAGACAGGACACCTCTGGTTTTAAAGATTCTTGCTTTTCGTACAAAACTGATCGAAACTAGTAGGGACGGAGAATTTGATTGGTAAACAGTAAAAGTGTCCTGAGAGATCACACAAACTAAACTTTTTTATTAAAGAAAAAAAAAGAGAAAAAGGACCAATCTTTGATTCAACTCAATACTCAAATCGAACAAACTTTTTGTTTCTTTTCTTTTGTTGTTGTGTTTGATTGTTCCATTACAATCTCCGTCTTCCCCCACTCTCACCCCTTCATTCTCTTCTTTTACTTTTACTTTCTTCTATTTGTTTTATTTATTTCAATTTGTCACCCTATTAGTTTTAGTTTTGTTACTAATTACCCCCACATTTGGTCTTACTAAAATCGATACATGTGGATTAGATGGGTATATTGTAAAACTACCAAATATTACTCCCTCCGTTTCATTTTAATTGTCGTTCTGAGTTTATGCACACATATTAATAAAACATATAATTTTGTATATTTTCAAAATAAAAACACAATTACTTATATGTGTAACCATATTTCGACCAATAGAAAAATAAACAGGAGAATTTTCTTAATAAATTTTACATTGAAACTATAAAATAACACTTATTTTGAAATGAAAATTTTCTTCTACAAAGACAATGAAACGGAAGGAGTATTAGATTTATAAGTGTAAACTTTGAACCGATTTCACAAACAAAATTTTGTTTTTCTTTTTTGGTCAGGACAAATCGATTCAGCTAAAATATTAGTTTTCCTTGTGAATTTGAGGAGGATTCTTTTTATTTGATGTGGTATTTACCAGCAACATACATGCTGAGAAGATCTAGTGAAACAATGGAAAGCCAGCTTCATCAATCGTTTCTAATTTCTTTAAGAGAAATATTAAAACAAACAAAAAAATTAACTAGATCAAAATGCAAACCCCAATAGCTACCCGGGCCAAGCCCATCTACATGGGCTTTTATCTCCAAGATTTATGTGTTTAGCTTAAGGTTAGCGAGTTGCCGGATATTAATCGGGAAAATATCAGAGGTATCGCCAGAGAGGAGACGCCGGGCGATGATGATGTTAGCAGCTTCTGTAGGATGGTAAGGATCCCAAAATACGTATTTGGAACGATCCATACATACTTTAGAAGATGGTCCACATGGAATCAGCCCACCTACCTTCCCAGCTAACGAACAACACGGAACCTTCTCACTCTCAAAACCTACACAAAATATATGAAAACTATAAGTTAAAATATCGAAATAATATTTTGAAGAATGATTATAAATATTTACGTACCATAAGATCCATAGTTTTGGATGATATCATAAACAATGCGAAAAACATCTGCGTAGACAAATCTTGAACCTTGTAGATTAGCGTTTAAATCATCCACGACTGTCTTAAGCTGGAGATTATACATTTGTGCCACTTCATTAGGTTCCACCGAGCATTCATTTCCTGCCGTTGGATCAGACTCTCTCGAAAACGGTATACAACCAACCGGACCTATATTAATCACCACGATTTTCCTTGCGCCCATTTGGTACAATCTCTACAAAACCATATACTAGTAATTAGTTTGGTCAGCACCATTTAAGCCATCATTATCTCCGGACTCTTAACCAGAATTCTTAGTTTCAGATATAAAAACTCTCTCTTAGCCGAAAAATGTTAAAAAAAACAAAAAAAAAAACAACAAAAAAATGTCAAATCATGAGTTAAGAACCCCGGTTAAGAGATTGAGGATGATGATGTCCTTAATTGGTTTGGTTCAGAGAGAAGAGACATACGGTGAGTTGTAATCTGAATCTTGAGATCATTGTATCAACAAAGTCTTCTGGAGGCACTACTCTCCGTTCAAGAGTTGATACGACCGGAGTGAAATAATTGTTGATTAGATCGTTTGAACCGGTTGTAACCGAGAAAATTGCTGACCGGAAAAATTTAGCTGCTGCGGATTCACCGATCCAAGATATGATGTCTTGTCTCGTGGTTGCAAAGTTGTCTAGTTGTGCATCCACATTTATCCGGTCGCCCTGTAATTATTCTTTGTTTGTAACAATAATTGGAAATTAAATGTTTAATTTGAGTTATAGTATTCTTTTAAGAATGTGCTTACAAATAATTTTCCGGTGGAGTTAAGAATTCCACTGCCTCCGGAAGCATAGTTTACGCCTTTGAGAACGAGGGATCCTCTTGTCGTGGGTGCTAAGTTCGGTGGAGTTAGTTCATCGGAACCTAATGCCTGAACTGCGGTTATCAAAATTACCGGTTTAGTATCTGTTTTGATTAAACCAAAACGCAAACACTTAACTAGAACTAGAGGTGGGCGCAAGGCGAGTACTTGCGTTTTTACGTATACTTGATACTCGCCTTCCCTTGAACGAGTAATGAATTTTTGGACTTGGTATTTGCCTTGTCGAAAACGAGTACTTGTTATATCGAGTACTCGTCCCAAAACATGTTACTTGCAAGTTACTTGACTTGTTCGATTACTTATTAGTAGGGCTAGACACGGAACAAATATCTGGGATTTTTGCTTTACTTGTAATCCGACTTGCTTTATTCGAATAGTAAAAAAATTGCCTTATACTTGTAATTGCTAATACCAAATACTTGATTAAGCGAGTACTCATCTATATATGAGATACTTGCGATTAACTTGCTGTACTTGTATTTGTTCACTTAACTTAAAAATTTTGTAGTCGAGTCTTTAAAATAGAAATTCTATTTCAAAGATTTTATGATCAGGTGATTGTCTATATTTATAGCAAAAAAATTGTTTTGATTCTTATGCTACACCGATGTAAGATAATGTAGTATAAAATTTGAAGACAAAAAGAGAAAATTATTTAATTCCACATGTTTGATATGTGATATAAGTATTAAACTAGATGAAATAATAATGTAAATGTTATAATATATTTTGAAAATCAAGTAACGGGTCAACACGAGTCAAATACCTAAAATAAATTTAAGCCTTGTTACTTGATTTGAACTTGCAAATATTTAAAATTCTTAACTTGTTACTTGCCTTGATTAGGACGAGTACTTGTATTTACGGGAAAAGTACGGGGCGGGTAACGAGTTTAAGGCGGGTAACAAATATTTGTGCCCAGCCCTAACTAGAACTTGATTTCAGTTACTGTGGTTTGGACGAGGAGGTCCAAAATGTAAACAATTTTTAAACGTTGCATGCAAGAGTGTCATAACCGGTCTATGTATATAAATGTAAGGGCAACCTTATTGATAGTCTCTTACTGAAGTTTTTAGGATTGCATTAATTATAAAACTTATAAAAAGAGAAAAGAGAGAGTAAAATTTGGGTGCAGAGAAGCTTGAAAAAAAAAATTCAGATACTCTGTTCTTGCATGTCGTTCTTCTATTCATCTAAACTTTTTTTATTTAAAATTTAAATAACAAAATTAAAATATTTGTGTCAGATACTCTTTTATGGACATCTACCATTGATAATGCTCTAATAAAACCGAATTAAAACGTTCGAAACACATTTGATTCGTTCTAACTTCTTAACGTTGTTTTGTTTCATAATGGAAGAGGTCAAAGTCAACATAGAGTTTTACCATTAAATACGATAGTTATTATTACGGCTTTCACTTTGCATGCAGACGTGTTAAAAATACTGTTCGTAAGAGGTAAAAAAAAGACTATTAAGACAATTAATAATTTACTTACTTACGATATCGACGATGGTTCTTCCGTTGGTGAATCTTCCAGTAGCCGATCCAAAATCGATCCCATTAGGATCATAGTTAGCCTTTGACAATGTGGTTAAATAGTTGTTGTTTCCGGCATCGACTAATGAATCTCCGAACACAAAACTTGCCGGAATCTCTTTCCCGGCGAGACACACCTCAGAGATGAACAAGATCGATAATGCGATGACTTGGCAAAGACAAATAGGCAACGACATTGCTGATGTTTTCGGTTTTAAATTGTCTTTTCCCGTAAAAATATCAGCTAGAAACAAGGGACCCTTTGTGTGAAGAACCAAAGACGAATACTATTATTATTTTCTATGAACAAAAGGTTTGAATAAGGGAGGTGAGTATGAAAATGAAAGATAGATGGAAGTTAAAGAAGCAAAGGTTTATATAAGTTTTTTTTTTGTTCCCATGTGGAGTACTACTATAAACAAATAGGGTCATTTATTGAGGATGGCACAGAACCAAATAACTGTAGTTTGATTCAGAGCTTTGGGAAATCACCAATTACAAATTGTATAAAATTAAATATATCCACCTTTTTATCAGAAAAAAACAAAAATAAAATACTACGAGTCAGAACAAGTTGTCCGGCTAGTATCAAAGGCGTATGACTACAAAAGCTAAGAATGAGAGATATATTTATAAATATTACATTAATTCTTTTTTTTTTGTCATCAAATATTACATTAATTCTTTTGGATAGCATAGTAATAGATTTTGGACAGACTATGAATTATATTACATTAATTCATAGATATCTCCAGTGTACTGATATAAAATGAAACATATCATAAACTGAGTCATTCAAATATTAAACTCTAAACTTGTATATTATAATTCCTATTTCTAAATACTAATCCTTAAATATTAATCACTAAATCTTAAATTCAATATATATATTTATTATACAATTTATTATAACATGTTTTAATTTTTTAACTTTAATTTTAGTATATTTAATTTATATAGTTATATATATGAGTATATTTATTTATTCTTTATGAGTGCTATTCTGAAACAAAAGATTGTTTTAGTATTATTTAAAGACATTTCTCACATAAATATGTATGAAATAGATATTTTAAAACGGTCGCACCATCAGTACCCTTGTATAACTGCTTTAGAGCATGATTAAAGGGGGTTTTTAGAGGGGTTCTTAGGAGGATGGGTCTCATGAATAGTGTAAGAACCGGTTCTTAAAACTCTTAAATAAGAACCGGTTCTTAAGAGTTTCTTACACTGTTCACGGGTCCCACGGACACGTGGCGACCCACGATTGGTTAACTTTTTTTTTTTTTTTTTTTTTTTGAAAAAACAGAAAAGAAGAAGAAAAAAAAAACATAAGAACCCCAATTGGGGTTTTTAGGGTTAATCATGGTCTTAGGCCCTGAGGACATTGTTCATTTTCTATTGGGACACGATTCCACGAGTTTCTTAATCAAAGTTTGAAAAAAATAACACTCATTAAATTTCTTCACCAGCCTTACATGTTACTGTATACTATATACATAAACTCCATACTGTTAATAATGAAAAGAACGTGGGGACTTTTTTAAAAAAGCTTGCGACAATGGAGAAGTTAAATAACTCTGCAATGCAACTTCCACCAAACTCGAGCCATGTAATTAATATAGCAAGGATAAAAAAACAGTGAATAAAAGGCTTGTGAGAAGTCAATGTTGTCTTTGGATACACCAATATGTTCCTTAAAAGATGTAAATAGTAATTAATAGAGTACACAAACTGGGGCAAGTGGTTCCTTTTGAATTAACTCAACTTGTTGTCAAGATAAGAGACAATTAATTATTTCACGACATTGTCGAGAAAACGTGTGATTGAGTAAAAGAAGCTCCAATTGAACTCCATGGTCCAACTGTATAGGTAATAATGAACCGTTGACTTGGTAGAACCATTGCATTTTAAGATCTTTAATTTGTTCTAATGACATTAGTCACATTATCATAGTAGTACCGTGTCATGCTGTTATATTCGGATTGAAATAAATTTAGTGTGTAATAGGTAAATGTTTACAGAGTATTACAAAAAATTATGTTCCGTGTTCGGATGGATTTTACTGATGAACTTGTCATTTGAAATAAATAAATGCCGGAACGAGCTGTACATCTGCACTAACACGTTTGGTTTCAAATGGTGGTAATAATTTTTTACATCAAGATCACCATGTAAAAAGGTTCAGATGGAGATAACCCCAAGGTTAACTCACGTGAGCGTAACAGAACAGCATGGGAGAAAGCATAATTGCATGCAAGATCGGGGAAATTCATTCCTGCTTTTTATAGGGCATTTCCAACTATACTTTATTTCATATTTTATTTCATAATGAAATAACAAATGTGATTACTCCAAAATAGAATAATAGATTTAGTTTTACTCATTACTTTCATTTTAATTCTAAAATAGGAGTAAAATTCAATTGTAAAATAGATTTTCCTTTTAAAAAAAAAAAAATAGAATAATACTCCACATTGGTAATATGTTTTTTTAACTTGTTTGGAAATATGTTTTTACACCGCTTTTTCTCTGGTGTGGAGAGTCCAATCCCAAACAAAACTATGATCCATTGGTTATAAATTTATTTAGTATTATTTAGTTCTTGATAGAATGATGTTATAGAGTTTTCGTACAATTTTTTAAAAATAATGTCTGTGCACTGAAATACTCTATTATATACCCATGAGCCAACAATACTTCATCAAATTTAAATATTTTCAATTAATATGATTTAAAATAGTATCATTACGGTTAACTAATAAAAGTTAGAGAATTATTTTTTGTAGAACAAGAAAAAAAATCAAAAATAGAAATGGAGGAAGGGAGTACTAAAATTTTGCTTAAACATACACCAATCACTACAGAAAATACTTTCTTAGCCGATGTGCCCAATTTAGACCGGTTCAATTCGGTTTACTGATGGTTCGTTGTGTTTCCGCCTGTTGCTTAATTCACTTGCCGTTGCCGTTTTCATGTTCCAGAAAACAAACACGCAGCGTCCTACTTGAGCACAGAAACGGGATGCAGTTTACCAACGACAAAACAATGGCACACTTAACAACGCTCTTCGTCATCTCCACCTGATTGACTATTTCTCGCTCATATTCAAATCGCGAAAGCTCGAAACTCGATCCCACTGATCAGAATCGTCGAAAATGGATCTCATCCAAGTGAACAAGGAAACAGGCGGAATCGGAATCATCACAATCAACCGTCCAAAATCTCTCAATTCTCTCACGAGAGCGATGATGGCGGATCTCGCGCGTGCGTTCAAGGAGATGGACGCCGATGATTCTGTCCAGGTCGTGATTTTCACCGGAGCGGGTCGATCTTTCTGCTCCGGCGTTGATTTAACTGCGGCAGAGTCGGTTTTCAAGGGAGACGTCAAGGATCCGGAGACCGACCCGGTAATTCAGATGGAGCGGTTAAGAAAACCGATCATCGGAGCAATCAACGGTTTCGCCATCACAGCTGGGTTTGAGCTCGCCTTGGCCTGCGATATTCTGGTCGCATCCAGAGGAGCTAAGTTCATTGATACTCACGCCAGGTTCGTTTCTTTATACTCTTACGACGTCGTTTCAAGGAAATAGGCTCTTAATCTCTGTTTTCGTTTTGTAGGTTTGGGATATTCCCTTCTTGGGGTCTGTCTCAGAAGCTCTCAAGGATCATCGGAGCAAACAAAGCTCGTGAAGTTTCCTTAACATCGATGCCACTGACAGCTGACGTGGCTGAGAAGTTAGGGCTTGTAAACCACGTGGTTGAAGAAGGAGAAGCTTTGAAGAAAGCTAAAGGAATCGCAGAAGCTATCATCAAGAATGAACAAGGCATGGTTCTGCGGATTAAATCTGTTATCAATGATGGACTCAAGCTTGATCTTGGTCATGCTCTTATACTCGAAAAGGTAACGAACCTTTTTACCATTTTTTTTAACAATCTATCTTATCTACGAGAGTTCTTAAGGAATCTACTAAACTCCGCAGGAGCGAGCTCACGCGTACTACAGTGGGATGACAAAGGAACAGTTCAAGAAGATGCAGGAGTTCATAGCTGGACGTGGTTCCAAGAAACCTTCTTCCAAGTTATAGATAACATCTGTTTATCTTACATAATACTTTCTAGTTTCTACTTTGTCTCTTGAATAATAATAATGTCTTTGTTTGTTTTTTGAAGTGTAACGCTCATCAATTAAAGTAGGGTGAGATTCCTGTCTCAGTTTAAGACATGTGCATAACTAGAAAGAAGGAATCTGGTAGAAATAATCGTCACATTACTATATCTAAAACAACGTTGTGTTAGCTAAAACACTATCTCCTATACTAAAAGATGGATATTCCGAAACAGTACCCATCACTCTTCATATTGATTATCTTCATAACTACAAAAATGTCACATGCTGACCCCAAACATAGCGTTCCAGTTCCAAACGCTCCATCAACAACAGGATCTGTATTTCCTCCTTTTGGGAAAATAACTGTAGAGATCATCAACGATCTTGGTAACACACTAACATTGAAGTATCACTGTAAATCAAAAGACGATGACTTTGGTAAACGGAGCTTGCAACCGGGTAAGTCGTGGTCGTTTAAATTTCGGCGTCAGTTCTTCGGAAGGACATTGTTTTCCTGTAGTTTTGTGTTGCCAAATGGAAAGTATTCGTTCAACATTTATGAAGACCACCGAGAGAGCGCAGGCGATGACTGGTGCCAAAAGTGTGTGTGGAAGATAAGACAAACCGGACCTTGTAGATTTAACGATGTAACTAAACAGTTTGATCTTTGTTATTCTTGGAACAATTCCTTGTATTTAACCAAGATTTAACCAAGAAGAATATATATATAGGAGCTTCAAACATAATATATAACTTCTATTATTCCATCTTATAATAGGTGTATCATCTTTCTTCAAAGATACTAATAATAACAGTTGATAGTGGTTATACGGATACATATATATACAAGGACATGTAAAACCCAGTAGTGGTCTTAATAATCCTACTGAGGTGAGGTATGAACAGCAGCAACGGTAGATACCATTGTGTCCACACCACACATGTTTTGACTTCCTCTGCAGATTTTGTAGTAACCCTTCTCACCCCACATGGATCCCCATGAATTCTTTATGATCCAATAAGGCTTATCCTCAAGACGGAGTGGTGAATAACCCGATGAACCAAACCCAACCAAGAGCACTCCATGGTCTTGGTTCTTGGAACATACATACGGACACGACACTCCTCCTATGTAAGTTTGCATCCACAATGCATTGATAGCAACTGTTGAGAAGCAAAGGGCAACGTGTTAGATCTCTATTTATACAAATAGAAAAACGTTTTTTTTTTTCAAAAGAACTTACTAGCAAGAGGACCGTGCGCGACTAGATTTGCAGCGATTTGGTCTTCATCGGCAGAGACAACGCTGAAATTAGACACTCTCGCGGCGATCATGGTGTTGTTGAACTTGCAAACAGAATGGTCACGTCCATTATAAGGATAGTCTTGTTCCTTCATAAGACCACCGGTTTTGAGAGTGTACTCAAACGCGTTGTTCATTAGTCCTCCTTTGCAACCAGAGTCACATGAATTGGCTTCTTGTGGATCACACTGCATTAACAAAACAACTTTAGGAGCTAAAGAAACAAACAATGGATCATTAGACAGAACAATACCATATGGTCGCAATCTATGAGCTGCTGTTCGCTGAGACTGACAAGCTCTTTAGTCGCTAGAAAATGTGCTCCTTCAAGAGCTCCCGTGGCACTAAACGACCAGCATGCTCCGCATAGACCCTTTTCAAATTTATAAAAAAAAAACACATTCAATCTTTGATCATTCACTCTCTACATTACAAAGCTAAATAGGTGTTTTTTCACATGCCTGGTTTTTAACGCGAGTGACGGCTCCTTTTTCACGCCAATCGAAATCCGTCGGGAGTTCACTAGTCGGAAGTATCGCCGCCTTCTGAGTGTCGTTAGGAAGACGGAACCGCCGTTTCAGCCCTAGATACTTGCGGCTGAACTCCTTCGGTGTAACGTCTGAGAATTGCGTGACGCCGTGGACGGCTGAGGGATCGAGTTGCTGGTGACGTCTAGCTCTCCGTAAGTTAGCTTTGAAGACACGGAAGCGATGGTCGTGCTCCACTTGATTCTTGTAAGTCTTCTCGTACTTGGATTTGAACAGAGTGAACTGGTGGTCTAAGTTGAGGAGTTGTTCATCCTTCTCCTCCCGGATGACTTGCCTGATCGGATTATTTAAATTGTTGTCAACCTCGCCGGAGATGGAGACTAATAAAGTGGCTGCTATGAGGAGGAAGAAAATCACACGATCCATCTCTCTGTTTTGTTTTGGACAAGAGAATGGAAACTGTTACGAGTTTGTTAAAAGGACTGATAAAAGACACGTGGCGTGATATAATTAGTTGTCTTGTTTATAGTTCTTGAGAAAGCGACGACATGCGAATTGACACGTTGCTTGTTGCTTAACTAAACGATATTTGTAATTTTAAACAAAAGGTGAGGGTAAGTTAGTAATTACGTTAAATTCTCCAATTCTCTCCTTCGCGACTAGTATCGACTCCTTTCTCTCTCTCAAGTCCAGTCCAAATCTCGGAGGTGACTGTTACATACAGTCATGGAGCTGAGATCGGATTTACGATCGACTTCGTTTTCTTCTCTCCTATTCGTTGCGTTCCTCACTGTTCTAAGCGGACTCGTTTCCCGGACTGAATCGGCTCAGCAACCTTTCCGCCGCGAACCGGGTCACGCTCACTGGCATCACAGCGCCTTCCTCGACGTACGAGAGAGCGTGCGATCCGATGTCCGCCGCATGCTTCACTCCCGTGCCGAGGTAAATTTAATGTGAATCGTCATCATCAGAGTGAGTCCGGATTAGCTAGAAGAAGAAATCGTCTTGTAATTGGCTTTGCGGAGGTCACGGAAGTGAAATTAGAAGCGTTTTAGCTCGAGATAGTTTCTTTCTTGTTGCTTCACGCGTAGGATCATGACGTTGTTCGTACTTGTGGTTCCTCTGCTTTTACTTTTGCAGGTACCGTTTCAGGTTCCTTTAGAAGTGAATGTAGTACTTGTAGGTATGAATGGGGATGGAGGATACAGATATGCTCTGGATCCACACAAACTGGAGGAGTTCTTAAAAGTTAGTTTCTCGACTCATAGGCCTTCTTGCCAAGAGACGGGAGAGCCACTTGATATTGAACATCGACTGGTTTACAATGTGTTCCCTGTGAGTATTTATTTATTGATCATTTTGTTTTCACGTTTTGGACAAAACTATGCAAGTTCTAGAATCTCGTGCTTGCTTGAGCTGTCTGGCGTTCTGCATCTTTAGTCAGATTATTACTGTGCATGTAGTTGTTTTTCCTCAATTATAACTATTAGTGACTTTTGATGCCAAGATTGTCTCTGAGTCCCCATTGATCTGATTGTCTCTGAGTCCCCATTGATCTACTACTCAAATATCCTTTGTTGATTTTTTTTTTAGGTTGGACAGCCTGAACTAATAGCTCTGGAGAAGACAGTGAAAGAAGCCATGGTGCCTGCTGGGACTGCTTTAGAGGTTTCTCTGACTTATCATCTCAAATTTAACTCCCTCTCATAACAATTTCATACACATACACACACACACACACATATATATATATATTGATGAAATGTAATTTTTTTCTGCAAAATCTACATCTTAATGTATACGACACTGAGCTGAAAATTTTATTTTTCATGTAGGCTGACTTTGGAAGATACTTACCGGCCTATGACGTAGAGGCAACAAAAGTTGAGTCCGCATTTAACCGGCTTTACTCTTATATATTTGATATGGATGTGGGAGCTGGATCAGCAGGAACGGCGGATAAACCCATACCAAGTGCCATATTTGTAGTGAATTTTGATAAGGTATGTCTTGCAGTACTCCTCTTACTTCGTGAATCTCGCATATGGTATGCACAGTGTCCAAATGCTTTGACCTGTTCTTGTTTTTATGTGTATTATTTGGAAGAGTTTGATATCGTCTTAGGTTTATATCCCTCATCTTTCTCTTTGTTCTTGTCATGTTTGCATTTATTGGTAATTGATTATATACTGTTGGGTTCTTCTTTAATTCCCCTTTTATTTTCTTTACTCACTATTCAGGTAAGAATGGATCCTCGAAATACAGAGATTGATCTAGACAGCTTGATGTTTGCAAAGCTACCAGAGCTTAGTGATGCAGACAAGGAGAAACAAGAGGCAGATTATATTTATAGATACAGATACAATGGTGGTGGAGCATCTCAAGTTTGGCTTGGATCAGGCAGGTAAACTCATCTCTGTTTTTATTTCCTTGTTGCGGTAAGATATGGATACAATTATTCAGTGGGTTCTTTCTTGACATCTCTTTGTTATTCCTATGAGTGAAATGATTGTGCCATAGATGTGATCCAGCAAAATGTTACCACCCTATTCTGAAAGCATTACATCTATCTAGGTATCATTAAATTATGCATAAGAAAACATGTGTGATATTTTTGTCCCTTGTGTCGATTATTGATAGCCAAAAAGAAATGGAAAACTTTTAGATGATTACCAAGAAGATAGCAACTTGTTCTAAATTTTATTCAAGATATTGTTGGCCTAATTGTTCTATACTTTATTTCTCTTCTTGTTAGATATGTTGTCATAGATTTGTCTGCCGGGCCTTGTACATATGGGAAGATTGAAACTGAAGAGGGAAGTGTTAGTCCCAGAACATTGCCAAGGATACGAAACATTGTGCTCCCTGGAGACGTTAGGCCTGTTGGTCATCATTCTACACACGATATCTTTTCTGGTCAGTTAGCTTCGTTAGTAGCTACTACAATTGAGCACGTCATAGCCCCTGATGTCAGGTAATATGATACGCAAGACTTTCTTACTTCTATCAATGGAAATTATGCTTAGATGATTCATTCTGAGTGCGACCAGGTTTGAGACGGTAGATCTAGCAACTAGGGTGCTGGTGCCTATCATTGTGCTCCAAAACCACAATCGATATAATATCATGGAAAGAGGACAAAACTACAGCATAAATATTGAAGAGATAGAATCTGAGGTAAGACTTCTTGGGTTAAATGAATGATGTGCGTGAAATAATGGTGGTTCTTATACTTTATTTTGCCTTCTGAATGGTGTTTTCCATCCCTATGAGTCATTATGTTTAGTTCATAGACATGTTAGGCAAGTTCTTACTGCTATAAGAAAGTTAACACCTGTACAGTTCTCCTACGCACAAGGATTTGACTCTGTAGATTTTCACATGCTAACGGATCTTGAGTCTTTACAGGTAAAGAAAATGATTCATGAGGGGCAAGAAGTAGTGATCGTTGGAGGGGCTCATCCATTACATCGCCATGAGAAATTAGCTATTGCTGTCTCAAAAGCCATGCGTGGGCATTCCCTTCAGGAAACTAAGAAGGACGGAAGATTCCATGTGCATACCAAAACATACCTAGATGGTGCTATCCTCAAAGAAGTGAGTTTCAGTAGTTGGCAAATGTGGTTTCCAATATAGATTAAGCTAGAAAATGTTGGCCTAACAGAGGAAAAAAATTGGTTCTTAACCTGCTGTTACTATTCCAACCATTGAAAGATCCCACTGAATTGATTTGGGTCCATGAATTCGTCTTTATCCGTATAAAAGGTGAAACATTATCAACTTGGTCTCGTGATTCTTGTTGACCATTGCAGGAGATGGAAAGGTCTACTGATGTTCTAGCTGCTGGTTTGCTCGATGTGTCTGACCCTGGGCTTTCTAATAAATACTTCCTCCGTCAGGTAAAGTTCATGAAATTTTGTATGCAATATTGTTTCGCAAGTTTTCTTTCGTTCATGGCAAATATTCCATTTGGTTGTACTCAGAGCTGGGAAGATGAATCTGAAGGTTCGAGTGATTCCATAGTAAAGCACAAGCCTCTCTGGTCATCTTATAGCTCGAAACTTCAGAAGGGAAAGAAAAATAAGGCTGTTAAGAAAAAAGGTGATCTCTACCGGACTTACGGAACAAGAGTTATTCCAGTGTGAGTTAATTAAACTAGCTGATCGAACTATTCATTACACTGGCCAAGCAAAGATCCAACTATTTAAGTATTTGTATCACACTCTGAACCAAAACAGCAAATGATCTAAATTATGTACTCTATATAGGTTTATACTCTCATTAGCTGATGTGGACCCAATGCTCATGATGGAAGATGAGAGTCTCGTGTGGGCGAGTAGTGATGTAGTCATTGTGCTTCAGCATCTAAACGAGAAAATACCTTTGAGGTAAGCAAAACGCAAAACCAAGAAGGTAAAAAAAGCAATGAGAAGGTTGCTACTCTGGTCATCTAAATCGGTTCTGATTTCTTGTTTCTGCAGTTATGTTTCTGAAACAGAGAGACAGCACGCTGTTCCATCACAAGTACAGCGTCATATACTTGCAGGTATAGCATCTGCTTTAGGCGGTGTAAGTGCACCATATGAAAAGACCTCTCATGCGCATGAAAGACCCGTCACCAACTGGCTTTGGGCAGCCGGTTGTCACCCGTTTGGACCGTTCTCAAACGTCTCTCAGATGAGTCAAATGCTTCAAGATGTTGCACTGGTGAGTCCAATCATTCTGATTTTTGAAAGTAAATGCCATTGAACTCCTGGTGAAACTCGTGAGATATATGGTATATTTAATCCGCAGAGGAATACTATTTATGCTCGGGTTGATTCTGCTCTGCACAAAATACGTGAAACATCAGAGGTAAGCCAACTGCAACTTTTAAAAGAAAGAGAAGAGATTTGTAGTCTAACTTACCAGTTGTGGTTGTTGTTGTTGTTATGTAAACAGGCAGTACAAAAGTTTGCATCTGATTACCTCAAGACTCCACTTGGAGAGCCAGTGAAAGACAAAAAGAACAAAACAAGAACGGAGCTATGGGTGGAGAAATTCTACAAAAAGACAACGACATTGCCTGAGCCTTTCCCACACGAACTAGTCGAAAGATTAGAGAAATATCTAGACGTAAGTGAAGAAACACCACATGGATTGTTTTGTTACACACTATATTTTGTTTGTTAATGTTTTATAACAACAGACGGTTGAGGAGCAACTGGTGGATCTCTCTTCTTTGTTATACGACCACAAGCTATACGATGCTCATCTCAACAGCTCACTGATTCTTCAGACCACCATGTTTACACAACAGTAAGTCTCATCTTACTTGTCTAAATACATTCTTCTTTTCTTCTTCTGAGCAAACACCTAAGATGTAAAACAAACCAAAAATAAACACGGGTTTCAGGTACGTAGAACATGTACTGGAAACAGAAAGGGAAAACATGCGATGCTGTAAGATAGAGTACAAATACACGGTTGGGGTCAAGTCTTATCAAACGTTGGTGTACGGAGGAATACTTATTGCTGGTTTTCTTGTGTACTTCCTTGTCATCTTCTTCTCTTCTCCTCCTTCTCGTTGACCTCTTTTCTTGCTTTCAGGGTCATAGATTTTGTAACAGAGTGCTTCTTGTTGAATCTATGTGACTAAAAGTCAGTTGACATATATGTTTTGGAAGCAGTAACAAAGTATCAAACCCTCTTTTGCATTTCTCACATCACAAACAAATATTACTAAAGCTAAACCCTTGTTTGGAAGTGACCTTCGAAACAGAGGATGAGAGGACCATCTGTTCAAGTGACCTGAAAAGAAACAAGGTTTGGCCACATCAGACATGACCTCAAAATCTGACATTGATTAGTTCAGATTCATCTCACATAACTTTTAACCATACTATGGATTCTTTGGAGACTGTAATCCAAAGAAACATGATTCTTTCTGTTTATCATGCTCACGTCCTGATTGCGTTACACGGTTAATTGTGTTATAATTTGCATGAACTTATTAGAATATATCTCTTGAATGCTCGCAACCAGATCGTATTTTACAGAGTAGAAACGCTATCAAAAGCAACTTTTTCAGAAGAAAGCAATTTGAACTGTTCGAACCACCAAAGCCTTTAAAGGACACGACACCTATTATAGTCCCAACCTTCATATAATCATGTGTCGGTTGCTTCGTTGAAGCAGCTTGGAAGATAACATAAACCGTATGTCATAACAACTAGTATAACACAAACTTGTAACATAAGTAACATAATCAAAAATAGAAAGACTTTCAGTTTCAATAATAATAATATCTCACAATACTTTTTATATTAGAAATCAAAGCTTCAAAAAGTCTTTTTTCTTAAAAAACAGATAATATGATCAGATTAAAAGTATTAAAAACAGGAATTATACAAAAAGACAGCTGGGCCAAGCTACCCGAGCATGTGTGTCTCTTCGCCATCATGACCTATCTCAGGCGTTGGTGGCCGCGCCGCCGAGCTGGAGCCAACGGCAGAGATAATGGCATTCAAAGCACGAATCTGCATCTCCATCGCAACAATATAATCAGTGGTTTCTTCTAAAACCACCGGTAACGGTTGTTTCCGACAACCAGGAATTAACCGGCTCAGCAATTTCACTTTACTCTGTACAGCTGGCAAACCCTTCGCCTTCAGCTTCAAAACCGTTGCTCTCCTCTTCCTCAACCGGTTATTCCCGGTTATCGATACCATCGTCGGATGATTCGAATTTCTCGACCGGTTCTGTTTCCTGAACTTGAGTTTCACTTTCACAGCTTTAGATAGTATAGCTCGGCTCCACAGCGTTCTACCTCTCGCCGTAACCGCCAAGGACCGATAAGCTGCGTCGCGCACTGCTCTACCTCCGCCGCCACGAGGAGGAGCCAGCTTTGCAGAAGGATCCACGGCGGCGGAGGCGCTAATCCGGAGTTCCCTGAGAGATTGAATGATATTAGTAGAGTAGATCTGTTGTTGCTTCTCCGATCTCCATTTCTGCACCGACGATGATGGTGAAGGCGGTTTTTTCTTCCGCTTACGTCGCGTTTGATCATAACCGGAGCTCCTCGTCGTCGTCGTTACCGGATCCATGTGAACTCCTCTGAGGACAGAAATAGAAGAAAATCAACGAAACAAGAAGGAGATTAGGGGAGAAGAAAGAGATTACTGGAGATTAGAAGATGATTAAAGCAAATGACGTTACGTTACATGTGGCGAGTTGAGGTGGAAGAAGGTGAGACGTCAAAAGAGGAGTTATGTGGAGGTTGAAGAATCCTTTTTCAGCAAGGAAAGGTAATATAAATCCATCTTTTAGATTATTATCTTCCTCCATGTGATCTCCACTCTCCATTTATTCTTTAAAAAACATCATTAATGTTGACTTAACTTAATTACTACTTTTAATACAAAGATTAAACAATAAAATCAACCTAAACTAATAATACTTGTTTAATTATGTCGTTGTCGGTATGTTTTTACTTCTTTCTTTTCTTGTCTGAAAGTAAAGTTATTACACATTTAGAGCACCATTAACCATGAGACCCAATTAGGGTCTCTTAATTTTGTTTTAATATTTTTTTAGTGAAAAAGTAGTTAAGAGATCACATTAAGAGATCTTTATAAAATATGCCTCCAATGCAAGTCTCTTATTTTGGAGTTCTTAAAAAAAAAAAAAAAAAAATTTATTTATTAAATAAAACATAACAAAAGAAAACATATAAACTTACATTTTGAAAATATAAAATATGAAATAAGAAACCGAACTCAGTGGTTATTTTCATCACGTCCAAATTTAAGCCAAACATGTTCAACCAAATCATCTTTTAGTTGTTGATGCATTTGTCTATCACGAATTCTAGTTCGAACACCCATCATATTGGCGATATTAGTCGGGATATCTGTAGAATATGAGAGATCGACATGTGAACTGCCATTGTCTTCACTATGTTGGAAGTCCGAAACATCAAATTGAGTATAGCCATCTCGTTCATCTTCTACGATTGTGTTTAAGAAGAGAGATGGGGAAGGATTGTGTTTAATAGAAAGCTGTTAACGCTTTCATCACACCCACAACCAGATGGAGTTGACATTTAGCTAACTCATTTATCTAACATTGATTGCTATCTACCTCATTAATCACACTTCAATATTAAACTATCGGTTACAAGTTCATCTAACTCACTCCTATGTAACTCATTCCTATCTAACTCATTCATATCAAGTTCATTCCTATCTAACCAGATTGACAATCAATTCATTTCTGTTCACAGTTATCTAACCTGAAATAGCAGTTCTCTCTTCTTTAGTCCACCTCACAGACCTCTTCTTCCAAGAGACTTGAAGTCCCTTTATCCGTCCACCTGAAAAGAAAACAGAAGAAACAGAATCAACACTAGAAACGCAAGACCGTGACATAAACAAACCCAAGAACGGATCCAAAGAAGAATCATAGACAAGGACATTAACATCAACAAGCACAACGACGAAAAATAAACATATACAGAGACGATATACACAGCACAACAACGACAAAGAAACATATACATATACACAACAACGAATGAGACGCATGAAGGATTATAAAGTGATCGATATAAACAAAGACACATACATCATCTCTTCAATCAGGAGACATTAACCAACACAATAAACGCATGCAACACAAAAACCGAATAAATATAACAACAACTGATTCAATCCGAGAAAGGAAAAAACTTAGCTTTTTCTTTCGGTTGTGATTTTGTAGAGGATAGCCTTGCACCGGAGACAGAGGTGGAGTTATTCTTCATCTGTCAGCCGTCGTGGAGAGCCAGAGATACGCGGAGAACAACGAAAGAAACAGGGAGGCGAAGTCATCGAGGAGAGAAACGGAGCCGCGGGGTCGTCGACGAGTGAGAGAGCCGGCGATTCCACCGATCAATCCTCCTGCTGATGCCGTCGTCGTCACAGAGAGACCATCGTCACGGAGTCCTCATGCAATCGCCATCGCAGGGCCTAGAGAGAAAGAGAGAACGCGAACCGGTAGAGAGAGAGAGAGATGGTGAATGAATGACACGTGCCCCTTGAACCCCGTCTCTTCCGCGTCTTGATTAAGCAACGTCTCTTGCTTACTTTTTTTTTTTAAAAAAAAAAAAAATCTAAATTACCTAAATACGCGGCCTAAGAGACCGCGTTAAGGGTGCTCTTAGATGTCTGATTCGTACAGTTCCTTTTTAGCATCTATAGGTGTTCACACGTCTGTGATAGTGATTATCTGCTTTAGATCTTTAGTAAATGCTTTACTGGTTCTGCTTTTCTTTTCGTACAGTTGGGATCCTATCGAACCTTAACTCATCTTAAATTGAGTGGTGGAACGGAAAGAATGTCTCATAATAATAGACTACACTCGTAGTCTCTTTGTCCTTTTTTCATATATATTCAGTAAGGTTCTGGATGAAAGCCCATAATTTTAGTGGGGGCGAATGTTTCATCTTCTTACAAACCGTCATTTTGTTATCCGATACTCGAAGATAAACGAGCAAATAACTTCTAAGAAAACTATCTGACGAAACCTCACGGGTCTCAACCATTTGACACTTTTTTCTTGTCTGGATCCACAGCCACATGTCCCACATTTTATCCAAAAAAAGATTAGGTTTATGTTCTTTTTGAACCAAAACATGTTAACTAGTTTTTCTAAAGCAGTTAAAGCCAAGGAACAATTTGAACGGAAGGAAATGTGATTTGTTGCTCGAGAGTTTTAGATAAAGCCTAGCAGTAACAGACCCATAGAATTTTTTTAAGAAGACAGAAGACACATTTTATGCTAACGCTTGACTCATATAAAGCCTTCTATAATGAAAAACATCTAGAAAACGCTGGAGAGGAGGTTAGCAGCAGCGGAAATGGCTGCTCCGGTAAGAGCAGACTGAACCACTTGCTCATGGCTTGTCCTCTCCGAGGTCGTCATAGCCACAGCCGCTCCTGTCAATGCTCCAGCCACCACGCTGTTCCTCTGTGATATTTATGTGTTTATGGTTACAGATTATTTAAAGAATCACATTAATTAACAATACAATGTTAATAAGACTCACCCAATCATGAGCACCTCCGCGAGCCTCCTTCATACCATAAGTTATACCCGAATATAATCCAGCTGCTAACCCTGCCATACCATATCAATTAACATCCCAACCCTTAGTTAAAAATCTACTCAAGGTTAAATTACAACGGTGTTAGATAAAATAAATACATGAATAAACTCACCCCATTGGAGAGATTCTTTTCCTGTATTCTTCACCTAAAGACCAATTATTAGTTAACTAAGTTTCATACAAAAAGCTTATAACCACGCTCTTTTTTTACCAAAATTTGTCTCTTGCACATGCACACAAGAAAAGATCATAATATGCATACACATTAGCGACCAGTAGTAATTAAACTCACCAATGCTTCCAGAGATTTGCTGCTTTCCCCTGAAAATGCAACAACAAATACTATTAACAACATAAAACAAATCATAATTTATAGAAAACTACTAACAAAAGCACACTTATACATCTCAGTCTTGTAAATGTAACTGCATGGTATAGTTAACGGACCTCTGAGATTAGGGAACCGATGTTTCTTGCTTCCGGTATTCTCGTTCGAGTCAGACCCTGCCCCTGAATATTTACATGAATCAAACTGAAGTTGGTGGACTTACATATATTTGAAATATGAAGAAAGTAGCCGGCGTTTTTACCATCAACCACCGTGAAATAAGCTTCCCTCGACACAGCTTGTAAAGCTCCAACCTTCATATATAATCAAATCCAATTCAATCTTATTATATATCTACACATATATATATATATATGATGAAACATTAAAACTTACACCGGCGGCTTTGACGAAGGAGTCGGCGATGCTGTTGAGGAGAGGATGACCAAGATCGAACAAGCTTGCCTTCTCATTCTCAAATCTTTTGATCTCAACAGTTATCTTTTTTCCTCCACTCGTCTCCATTGTTCTTTTGCTTCTCTCTTCACTCATCTTCCTTTGCCTTTCTCACTTGTTTCTTACTCTGTTTAACACTTACCTCTTCACAACAAGTAAGGAGAAGAACAGAGAGAGCTTTCCCACTCTCTTTGACACGTGTTCTGCTTCTCCCACACGTGTCGGAGTCTGACCTATGATCTGTTTACCTTTCATCTTGTTAACGTGTCTCTTCTTCCTAAAAAGACAATGTTACGAACTTCAATTGAATTGGATAGATAAAAAAGCCCATCGGGCCTAGAGATACAAACCGGGTTTTTAAAATCTCCGGTTTAATGACGATAAGTGTCACGTGTCCCATCTTCGATATCTCAGTCTCCGTCTCTCTCTCACCGGAGTAAGTAATCACTTGTCATCTCCGTCACTCCCATTTTCAGATCTTTTCTCTCTATAACAATGCAATCAGCTCTCTCTCTTTCCTTCATGTTCTCTGCATAGTAAATAATAGATATTCAGCTCATTATTCAATGTTATATCTAACGTAAAACATACTCCCTCCGTTTCATATTAATTGTCATTGTACGGAAAAGATTTCGTTTCAAAATAAGTGTTGTTTTAGAGTTTTAATGCAAAATTCATTAATAAGATTCATAGGTAATTGTGTTTTTATTTTTCTATTGGTTAAAATATGGTTAGGTGTATATAGGTAATTGTATTTTTATTTTGGAAATATATAAAATCATATGTTTTCTTAATATGTGTGAATAAACCTAGAACGACAAATAATATGAAACGGAGGGAGTACATACTAAAAAAAAAAAAACATACATACTTGTTTTGTTTTCAGTTATTTTATGTTTTAGACCCTAAAAATATAGAATCTTCCAAAAACTGCAAAAGAATTATTTCCTAAATCTAGAAAATATCATGCACATTTTCTCTCATCCTTTTCCCACGTTTGTTTCTCTCTCAATCACCAGCTTTTTATTCTTCGTTTATCTTCTTCATATATCTAAAACTTATATCTATGTCAAATTTGGTGTATGAAGATCAAATGGAAATGACGACCACGGTTCTGTGGTAGCTGTTGATTGTATGATCTAGTGAGCATTGATAATGGTAATCACAACATCTTTTAGTACATCATTATGAAGCTTTATATTTGTTGATAAACCTTTTAGTTATACAAATTAACCTTGTTGGTGCCTGTAACAATTCTATATATTATCTATGAGATTGATCATCCACTTGCGACAGGCTGAAACAGAGACAAATAGATAGATAAACTTGTTTGGAAATAGATGGTGAAATCGTAGACAAAGCTTACGATTGAATGTGAATCAGTGACATTTTCACTGAAGCCTTAAAATGGTGAAATCCTCCTATAGATACTCACCAGTCACTTCGTTATAAGAAACAGAAGAAGAAATATGAAACACCAAGATTATGCACGATTTGTATATCCTAACATAACTAAATTCATAATATGATATCAAAATATATCTTTCAATCTATATAACAAAACCCATCCAAAATCCTCCAATAGACACTCACTAGTCATTTGTTACAAGTGTTGTTTCCAGTACAAAAGAGAGCATATACATGATAATTAGAAAGACATGTTCATTTGCTGTGATTCCGCAATTCCTAGTCAAGCTTTGCTGCTCCTGATCAATCTCAGCGAGCATTATCGCCACTACACAGACCGATTCAGCTCCTTCCTCAAAGAATTTCGCTTCAGCTCCGTTAATGCCGTTGTCGTAAGGACCTCTATGTTTTTGTAGCCATTGCCTGATGTGCTTATATGTCTTTTGATGAATTTGCGAGGGGAAAAGAATTGAGTAAGAGTTAATATAAGGTGAAAACCTACGTAGGGAAGCACAACAGTTGTATGACTCACGATTATTGTAGTAAATAAGAGCTTTTATGAGAAGTGAAAGGAGTCAGAGAAGATGAAAACCATCGGTGGTTACGAACCAAGAAGGTGCAGGCGATGAGTGAACTCTAGAGTTCATAGGGTTTAGAAATTATTTGGGTCTAGGTGTGGATTTTTTTATAAAAATCATAAAAAGAAGTTCAATACATCTATATCACATTGTGCTAAATTTTAATATTAATGTTTAAAGATAGATAATGATTTATTTTTTTATCTTCTAGATATCATTTTATAAATCCTCTCCTCGTTTGAATGGATGTGGATACAAGTTTTGAGATTAAAAAAATCTAGATTAAGTCCATCTGGCCTTACAATAAACAATGACAAGTCTCTTATTAAATTGATAGTGTTAAAGTTTTTAACTTTTACACCAATAAATTAGCAAAAATTACGTGTGATGTATTACTATCTTATGTGTCAACGTGTGTGTGTGTGAGTATATAACTTAGACACATATCTTATCTCACTAGTCACCATCTACCTCCTCTTCTTTTCCTCTCTTAAGGTCTCTCTCTCTCTAACACTAGTTATCTTTTTTCTTAACGCATAATTAGGGTTTTGGGTACACAAGAGATTAATTCCATGATGCAGTTTCTAGGTTTGTTGACTGTTTTTCCCTAACTTGGTTTGATCAGGACGAAGAAGAAAAAACAAAGCAAAAGGTTCGAGGGAGATGGCGACGGAAAACAACAGAGCCGACGATATCGTATTTTCTCAGGAACGAGAGGTAATTAAAATCAAATCAAATACTGACAATGTTTTCTAATTGATTTTGATCTAGTCTCATAATTTTTTTGATAAGGCACCGTGTTGAAATGTGGTATTAGAACATTTGTGTTAATTTGACGTAGGAGCAACAAAAATATTCGCTTTTGAACCATCTTAACAATTTTTAAAGTATTATCATAATCTGGGTAGCAATTAAAAAGATTTATGAAAAGTTGTTTTGTAAATTTTAAGAAAAGGTTTGACTTCTGTTGAATTGTTATGAATTAGTTGACAAACCCCAATCGTCGCGCTATCTAACCACGGCATACACTTTTGTTTTCATCTTACGTCTATCATTCAAAACATTATTTTATGTGGTCAAAATTCAGTATTTGATATGCATAAAGTGTTTAAACTATACACTTCGCAAATCATTATCAAATGATTCAGAAAATGGAACATATTTGTCACAGGAACACAACATTATTCTTTCGTAAAAAATCTTAGATTGAGAATTAGTTATATGGACGGCCGTAAACGATAGATTCATCTTCATGTGAAACCCTTTTGTGAAACTAAACGCTTTCTTAAATTGTCTGTTTAGATTTTAACGATTTATATATACATGGTCTGTTTTTTCTTCAAAAACTGATTTTCTGTCTGATTGTGATCGTTAGAGTGAACTTCTTTGGATGCTTGACAATCAGTTTACGACGTTAAACTCTTTTTAAACCTGTCGTTAGATACCCAAACCTCACTATAGAAATTGCTGTTTTGGTGTAGGATTTGTCAGCAATATGATCACTATCTTTCTGACTCTCATTATTTTAAATGTGACAAGATAAAAAGATGTAGATTCTAATACGCAATTGATTAAATTCATTTTTGGTTTGCCCCCTAGTCTACTTCTGGTGCAAACAAATACAGAGGACTTGTGCCAAAGAAGAAGCCTTTCGTTTTGCAGGTGAATTACCTCTAAGTAACCCACATTTTCATATATTCGTATGATTTGTTTTGTTAATAAACTAACGACATTAAACCAATGCATGCAGCCCAAACGTGCCTACTTCGATTCAGCAGATTGGGCTTTACGCAAGGTACATCAGTTTATGCCAATCTAGCCAACTTTAGATCTTTGATATTTCAGTCTAAAAGTGGTTTAATTTTCTTTATCTTAAATATTATTCCACAGCAACAAGCAAGTGCAGATGAGAGAACAATCGAGGCAATAGAAAAATTAAGACCCAAACTAGTGGTAACCTTTTATACGGAGTATCTACTTATTTATGCATGTGTCAACTGTAATTAATTAGTACTACTACGCATTCTTATATTTAGATTTTGATTTTTTTCAGAGAACGCCTCACAAGCAACTTCCCCCAAGGGGACCTAACTTTGCAACTGGACAAAAGAATCTGGTAAGAAAATGACTATCAGTATGAAAAATAAGGTGTTAGTTTAATTAATATTATGTAAATGCCATTTATGTTTAACAGTCGTTTTAATTTGCAGACATATTCGAGCTTTTAGGGCAAACAGCGAAAAGGGTTTGACGTGGAAATGGTGCATATTCCATAAAATAAAACTTTTGTTCAGTATAATTGCTTGATCGTTTCATTAAATGGTGCAGACAATTATTGATGCTTCTTTCTCTTTCTTTTCCTCCAATATATAAACCTTGTTTGGGGTATTTTAGTTTCTTGAAACAAAAAGAATTATAAATCACAAAAAGAATTATGTCAAAATTTTATAAATTTTTGAGTTTAGCTAAAGACAAAAGATTTATCTACAAAAAAGAACTAAAGAAAATGATTGCAGATTAGCTCTTACTCAGGTGATTAAGTTCACTCTACTGGCACTTCAGGCAGCATAGAAGTTCGAACCATTTCCTAGTATATATGGGCTCCAGAAAGAGATAAATGTTTAAGCGTTTCAAAAAGTGTATTTGTGAACAAATTTCAGACATATTGAAGAAAAACACTATTTTGCTATACTGTATAAAACTGGTCTGTTTAGTTTTCTAAAATATATGATAGAAAATAGAACTTTGCTATCCACTGTAATATTTAATTTTATAAAGTTTGCTTTTATTTAAAGTGCAGTCATCTCAGTAACATCAAAAGTCTGATTTTGTAAAATTCAGTTTCCGTGATTGGAATTTTATTTTCCGTGTATGTAAATTTATTTATCATATGCTTTTAAATGTTGTATGTTTTGAAAAGTATTTTTTAAATCTTATATATATATATATATATATATATATATAACATAACTACGATATCATGTAACTGATATAACATTTGTAATATTTTATGGGAATATACGGGTCTATTCAACTGGAAATTATCTTCTTTGTTTTTATAAATCATATGACATGGTGTATCTCATTGTACAAAAATATGTGGACCAGCATACTTCTCCTATATATAAACATGTGCATACTAATAAGAGTTTCGTATTGGGTTTATGGTTATGGAGATGTGGGATAACGGTGACGATGATAAGATTAACAGCCTAGGAATATGTAGTCTATATATATGTAACTTTGTTTTGAACAGAAAGGGTTTTTAATGAAAGTAGAATGTATTTCGGTTTTACAATCAAAAGAAAAGTAATATTTTGATTTTAAATCTAACCTTATGTTTTTGTTCATGCATGATTACACATTCTTAAACTATATTATAAATTCTTAGAAATTAAATATGACATCAGCGCAACTAAATATTTACGTGAAAAATATAACTATAATAGCATCAATTAGATAATGATTGGATTTTTTTGGGCAAATGATGATAGGGTTTAAACTTTTGGTTATGAAGAAAATACGTATTATAGTGCTTACTTTAGGATTTAAAATATAGAATTATATGAGGATTATATATGGAAGCTAATGGTAAAATTTAGTATTCGTAAGTTCTTCTTAATGTACAATTCAACAGATTCAAATATGCTTGTAGTAGTTTGTGTTTAGAAACCCTAGTGTTGTTTTAAGGAACAAAGTAACCCACGTTTTTTACCCCAAAAAAAGTAAACCAGGTTGGCAAAAAATAATAATTAAGTTTTAGTTGTATTGTAAATCTTTTTCAAGAGATAAATAAACTAAATATTTATTTCAACAACATTAGTCGCTTACGACTTACAAATGATATTTCAAAAGTGTATAAATACTATTAAAATGCAATGCAAAATTAAACACATAAATAAAAATAATTATATTTTGTGACAAAACTTTTTCTTTGTTATATATCTATGTATTTGTCGAATTCTCTGATAAAGTGTAAGATTTTTAGAAACTCAATATTAACCCTTTAATAAAGAAACTGACACTGTTATTGTTCATATTAATTTTTTGTGCTAAAAATGTAGTCGTCATTGAAAATGAAGTTATGCTGGTCCACATATTTATTAATTATTATATCCAATAAATAAATATTATACGTCTTTTTTACAGCAAATAGGAAATTACGTTTTCTTACCTTTAAAACCAGAATATTATATGCAGTTACATAAAATAAGGAGTTTATACTTCATTTTTGAAAAAGCAAAACATGAAAATAATTAGTTGGACATAAATTTATCCAATTATAATCCTCATTTAATAGAATAGATAGATGTGAGTCCTTTACTGAACTCCTAGTTGTAGCGAAGAATAAAAAACATAAAACAAACTAACTTAACAAGAAAAAGGCAGTCCATAATATATCTAGATAGTTGAGCCCAACAACAGATCATAAAAGCCCAAATTGGTAGAGATAACGACGTCGTAGGCCCATAAGTTCATTCATTTCATGTGGACATATGTTTGGTTACTTTAAACGACACAGTTTTATCATTCTCTGACTTAGCGCAAATTGATCCTTCAATCTCAGCGGAACTTGAAGTCGGAAAAGCAGCGATTGAAATCGGGTTCCCGGTGAAGATGAAGAAGATTGATCTGAAGAAGGTAGCTCGTAAGATCGAGGTCGATAATCGTATTCCCCTCCGTAATTACTACCGCATCGCCGATAATCTTCTCCGTCAGGTTCGTTTAAGTCTCAATTTATCTAATTCGATTTTGTGCTGCAAGTCTAAGAATGTAAAGGTGGTATTGCTTTTGCAAGTTATAATGCTCAGTTTTGTATCAATTAGATTTTGAAGTGAATGGATTAGTGATTATGTTTCCTTTTGAATATTGATCAGGCAGGCATCTATCGCGAAGAGAAGAATGTTGTAGATTTGTATATCATGCTTCTTAGATACTCAAGGTGAGCTGGAAATTGATGTGCTTCTGAGATTTTTGTATATGGAAGAGTTACAAGTTTTTTTTTTTTTTTATTAACTTTTGTAGTTTGATTTCTGAGACAATCCCTTTCCATCGAGATTACCAGGAGTCGCTTACACAAGAAAGACTTGGGAGTAGGAAGGTCAGGTATTTTCTGTTTTTATCCTCTTTAAGTTTTGTTTTAGTGTCACCTGATGACCAGACATACTGATAATGTATTCTCAAAAGTTGGACTTCTTTGTGCAACAGAGGCTTCGCGCTGTAATCAATGAGCTTGAGTCTCTTAAACCGGAATTCGACCGGAGAGTGGATGAGCTGAACACAGCCGTCCATGAATCCTTTAGTGTTGTTGGAAGTGGTTTCCCGGTCGTATCATATAGTTCAGATGCTGTTGAGTGGCCTCCTGTTCACAGAGCTTCATACTCCAGACCTGGTGATATTAACAAGGTCTAAGAATTAGAATTAGCTTTTTGTTGACTTAGTCATTGCATCTTCAAAAATACATGTGTTTTCTTACCAGTATTGTTTTTTCTTTTTTTTCTTCCCTTGGATGCAGTCAGCCTTACCGACAGCATCTCAAGCATCCGGGACGTATAACAGTAAGCCGATTAATCAGCAGTTCCAGAAGCTGTGAGTATTCTCCTTTTAGTGTAATTGTCAGTAGTTATGTTTACTAGGAAGTTAAGCACGATATATGTCCTTGGTTTTCTTGCTATGCCTCTGTCTGTTTCTGCAACCACAATTATTTTGTTGATGTTTGGGTTCTTGTTACGAAAAAAAATTGCCATTTTGATGGACTCAACTGCCAATGCTGCTTAGCTTTTCTGTTTATGGTATCATGTTTGAAGATATTTGTTTTTTTTTTTAATTTGTTGAGTTTATCTTTTGTTTTGAAAGATCTGAACAAGAAATGGGTATATAAGCCTCGATTGTGTGTCCATATTAATCTGAAATGATAGCTGAGACTTAAACTGTGCTCCCTGAACCTGCAGATCTTTTGATTTTCTGCCTCCAAACCAAGCAACCTTATCTAGACATTCATTTCTAGGTCCAAATGGTCTTAAAAGTCAGTGGGTTGCACCCAAGTCGGAGATAAAGGTAAAAATTGCTGATCGTTGGTATCTTTCCCACATTATTTTCATTCTTTCTTTTTCCTTCTTGGTCTAATCTTTGTGAATTTAGTTTAGATTTTAGGAGCTCATAAACACCCTTATTTTGTATGAAATGACAGGTTCAATATCCGAGTAGTACCGATTGGGGTTCTGCTGAAAATTCAGGGTAAGTACTGATCTTTTGTTGCCGTTTAAGAATTTGTTTATAGAAGTCATGGGCTATTTCTAACGTACTCCATCGATTGTTACAGTTTGATTGACGCTGGACCTAGCACTTCCTCAACATCACTTGGTGATTCTCAAGGGGTCTCAACGCTGAACTCTGTGCTCTCTTTAGATGATGGTCGATGGCAGCGTCATTCGGAGGCGGTAACTTCCCAGTTTATAAGTGACGCAACTGAAGACCCCTTTCAGTTTGTCGGTATGAAGCAACCTTCCCCTCCTCCTGTGCTTGCCCAAGTGCATCAAGAATACGCCCAAATTTGCCCGTCTAAAGTAGCTGATCCTAGACCAGGACCTGCACTTCCTTCTTTAGAAGAAAAAGAGGGCAGCAATTCTTATCAGCATTTGCATGTGGTAAGTTCCCAGCTATTTCTTTTGCAATTTTCATCAAATCGCGTTTGTGAGAGAAACTAGAAAGGATGCATTCCAAGTATAAAATAAATTGAGACGATAGTCCATGATTTTTCTAACTCTGTATGAGCTCAAGGATCAACTCATTAAGTAATCCAGAGACTATGAAGGGAACCCATTACATCCTCTAAAAAGCTTGCTACAGTTCCCCCTGTTTCAGTGGAAATCTTCTCTTTTTCGTCTTGTTAAACCAATACTAATGTCTTCTCCCTTGTTCGAAATCTGCTTTAAGCCTGTGCGGATAATGGAAGATTTCTTAAGGCTAGCTCGGTCAAACACAGAAAGGAATTTAGAAACTTGTGGAGTGCTTGCTGGCTCTCTGGTGAGTAGACAGAACAGACCTTTGCATTCATATTATATCGTGCTCGCATCCATCATCAGCTGAGAGTATCTTATCATCATCACATATGTTCCCCTTGTTTGCAGAAAAACAGGGTTTTTCATATCACTACTCTCATAATCCCAAAGCAGGAGTCTACCTCAGATTCAGTACGTAACTCGTTCTTTCTTAGCCTTTTACATGTAAATAATACCCGTGGGTGATTCTTCTCACACTTGGTCCATCCTCATTGTTAACGTACAGTGTCAAACACTAAATGAAGAAGAAATATTCGAAGTTCAAGATAGACTCTCTCTATTTCCCTTGGGTTGGATTCATGTAAGTTCTCTCAGCCTCATCCACCAGCAAATTCATCTCATATTCTTCACTCTTATAGTGTTTAGAGATAATACAAACCTTTTCTACATGTTGACATAAGAAAAAGCAATTCAATGATAAACTCTTGTTGACTTAATTGTGGGTAATTACATATTTTGGTTACAGACACACCCTACACAAACGTGCTTCATGTCATCAGTTGATCTTCACACACACTACTCGTACCAGGTACAACAAAGACTTTCCCTTTCAATATCTGTAAGTGGATCACTTATATACATTTTATTTTACCATTATCTATCCCTCGCTAGATAATGCTACCGGAGGCAGTAGCAATCGTGATGGCTCCAACAGACGAAACAACACCTCACGGAATATTCCATCTCTCGGATCCATCTGGAGTATCAGTGATCCGTAACTGCCAGCAGCGAGGCTTCCACCCGCACGAAGAGTCAGAAGACGGTAACCCAATCTACGAGCATTGCTCACACGTCTTCCTCAACGCCAAACTCAAATACGAAGTCCTTGACCTCCGCTAAAACCATTCCTCTTACCCAATCACAGCCATGTTTCTATTTTAAACCTCAGAGAGATCACTCAGATTACAAAAAAATATTAATGTGTAGTATACTTGTTAAAGACCCTACCAAGTCGCTGAGCCAACTTGAGTGATTATGATTGATTGTGTTAAATATGATAATTGACTCCAAAAACGAATATACTACTTTTCATATTCGTATTATACCATATAAGTAATTCTCTCAAATGTTATTTTTTTTAGTTTTTATCACAAAATAATTCTTAAAAAATAAATAAAATAATATATATATATATTTTTAAAAAATTTAAAACCATAACTTCAGAATCTCATTTCAATTTAAATTAGTTAAATTTAAGATTATAATTATATATTTATGTTTTTAATAAAACAATTTGATCATTTTCTTCATTATGTGTTATTTTATGATAATTTTTTTAAGACTATTTTAGAATATTTTTTTTTAAAAAAACTTTAGATTTAAAAATTAAATACAATTCTATTAATTAATAATCATAATAATTTGTTAAATTTGAAAAACAATTAACTGTTAAATCATTATTAATTTAAAGCTCTTAAATTAATAAATTAATAATGATTAAATATAAAAAGAAAAAGTTGGAAAAAAATCTAATATTTGTAAAAGAGAAGGGATTACAATTTTCCTCTTTTCTCGTCCCCTTCCCTACACTTCGTCTAGGGTTTATCCACTCTCCATCTATCCGCCGATTCTATAGACAATACCCTATATAGTAGCCGGTGACGAATCAAAACAAGAAGCAGAGGAGATAATCAGTAAAAGCCATGTCTCTGAGACCCAACGCAAGGACCGAGGTTCGCCGTAACCGCTACAAAGTGGCGGTGGACGCCGAGGAAGGAAGAAGGAGGAGAGAGGACAACATGGTGGAGATCCGTAAGACAAAGCGTGAAGAGAGCTTGCTCAAGAAACGCCGCGAAGGTCTTCAAGCCACGCAGCAGCTACCACCTCAATTCGATCCTTCCTCCCTCGCCGCTGCTGCTTCCTCCGTCGAAAAAAAGGTTTTTAAATTAAAAAAAAAACAATATCATTACGGATCGTGAATCGATATTTGGATTAAACTAATTAGATCGTGTGGATTGAACTAGTTGGAGAGCTTGCCTTCTATGGTTGGTGGAGTTTGGTCGGAGGATAGAAGCTTACAGCTTGAAGCCACCACTCAGTTCAGGAAACTGCTTTCTATAGGTTAACTTTTCTTTTTTTTTTGATTATATGATTCTGTGTATGGATGGATTAGGTTTCAGCAATTTCTTGTTTTGAAAATTTTGGCATGGCAGAGCGTAGTCCTCCAATAGAAGAGGTGATAGAGGCTGGTGTTGTGCCTCGTTTTGTGGAGTTTCTCATGAGGGAAGATTATCCTCAGCTTCAGGTTTCTTTGTTGGATCCATTATGTATCTGTCACGTTTGTTACAGTCATCATCTGATACTCTTTTACTTTGTGTGTGTGTGTTTGTTTTTAGTTTGAAGCTGCTTGGGCATTGACGAACATTGCTTCTGGGACTTCAGACCATACTAAGGTGGTTATTGAACATGGCGCTGTTCCCATTTTTGTCAGACTCTTGGCTTCCCAGAGTGATGATGTCCGTGAGCAGGTAAAGTGTTTTTATCATTGCAAAATCCTTCTCAGACAGAAATTATGTTCTTAGAGTAACATTGTTCATGTGTCAGGCCGTTTGGGCATTAGGAAATGTTGCTGGTGATTCTCCACGGTGCAGAGATCTTGTCCTAGGTCAGGGAGCTTTATTACCATTGCTCTCTCAGTTGAACGAGCATGCTAAACTCTCCATGCTCAGAAATGCTACTTGGACCCTCTCTAATTTCTGCAGGGGAAAGCCACAGCCTCCTTTTGACCAGGTTTCTCCCTCTCTCTCTCATTTCAGTCTTATCCTCTTCTTTATTTGATCATGGCAGATTTTCTAAACTTCTGTGATTTGGTAAGAGCAGGTTCGTCCAGCACTTCCAGCCCTTGAGCGCTTGATTCATTCGACTGATGAGGAAGTGTTAACGGATGCATGTTGGGCCCTCTCTTATCTTTCTGATGGCACCAATGACAAAATCCAATCTGTCATTGAGGCAGGTGTTGTTCCTCGACTTGTCGAGCTTCTCCTGTGAGTCTTTTCAATCCTGTGATTCACATTGCTTTTCGTACATGATATGTGTTAATGAGTATCATTGGGTTCTGACTTTACTGTAGGCATCCATCACCATCTGTGCTCATTCCTGCACTTCGTAGTATTGGTAACATCGTCACTGGAGATGATGCACAGACACAGGTATAGTTATATTCTTTTATAGTTTTAGTCAATTTATATTCGGTATGCATGTTCCACTCTCCCTACAACATTAATGGGACGAATGAGACACCACTGGCATAGCCACTGAATGTGAACATACTGATGATGACATTTGGTTGTCAAAAGTTACTTGCGTAGCTTCCTGCTACTCGTCCGATTAAATCACCTTGAGAATGTTAGGGGTACCTCTAGAATGGGATCTATAATTCTTTTCCTTTTTCTTGTCTGGTTCTTTGCTGATGATTTTTTCCCCTGCAGTGTGTAATTAGTCATGGTGCACTACTTAGCCTTTTGAGCCTCCTGACTCACAACCATAAGAAGAGCATTAAAAAGGAAGCTTGCTGGACAATCTCAAACATCACTGCTGGAAACAGGGACCAGATCCAGGTGAACTTTTACTGAAAATTGATGTTGTCGAGCCTGTGAGTTTGAGAAGGCTTTTGTTAGTTGAAGAGAGATTTTTATGTATGTTGCTCTCTAATATTTGTTCTGTAAATGTAGGCTGTATGTGAAGCTGGTTTGATTTGCCCTCTCGTCAGTCTACTTCAAAATGCAGAGTTTGATATAAAGAAAGAAGCTGCATGGGCAGTATCAAATGCAACATCTGGCGGTTCTCCTGATCAGATCAAGTAAGCTTCTTATTTGATTTGGGTTGATCTCGCTTTTTTTTTAAAGAAAAATATTTGCTAGCTCTCTTTCGAACGATCACTTAAAATTTCTCATGTGTTGCGTGCTTTAGGTACATGGTAGAACAGGGAGTGGTGAAACCACTGTGTGATCTTTTGATATGTCCCGATCCAAGGATAATCACGGTGTGTCTAGAAGGATTGGAGAACATTCTGAAAGTCGGGGAAGCTGAGAAGGTGACGGGAAACACGGGGGATGTGAACTTTTATGCACAGTTGATCGATGACGCAGAGGGATTAGAAAAGATTGAGAATCTGCAGAGTCATGACAACAGCGAGATTTATGAGAAGGCAGTGAAGATTCTTGAGACATACTGGTTGGAAGAGGAAGATGAGACTTTGCAACCTGGTGATGGCTCTGCTCAGGGATTCCAGTTTGCGGGTAATGATGCAGCCGCACCGCCAGGTGGATTCAACTTCCAGTGAAGGTAAATAAATAACTCAAAACCCAAAATGTCTGAACATCTCAAAGCCTAGACTAGGAGGAAGTGGTGTGCGTCTGTCTGTAATTCTTTGAGTCTTGTTTTTGTTTCAACAGGAAGCTAAGCATGATGATTGAAGAGAGTTGATGAAGGTTTATGAGTTTTGTTTGAGCATCGGTTAAATGAGTCTGATTAGAGTCTTGTCTTGTGTGTAAAAGTCAGACGGGGTACCTTGGTCTGGTTGGTTTGTGTTCTGAGAAGTCAAGTTTTGTTACATTTGTGTACTACACAACACTGCAAAGTCAAAAACATAAAAAAGTTGGTCAAACTTTATTTTTATTTTTGTTTCCAGTGCGGTCCAAGTCATTTTGGTCTGTTGTTTTGTCTGCATATGCATGCGTATCTCTATATGTAATGTTAATTATATCCAACATTTCTCCGCTAATCGATGTTGTTAATGCTTGTCGTCAACCTTCAAGCAGAGTTTAATGTTTTCGTTCAAACAGGAAAGTCTGTCTTTGAAGAAGAAATAAAAAACATTTCGACGTTATATGATTTTAAAGTAGAAACAAATTTGAATGACATTCATTTGTGAAGAATTTACAGAGCAGAATGTGTGTAAAAGACAGTTAATAAAAATGCATGTATCTTTAAGCCCAAATTGCAAATCTAATGTGGCATACAAATCGATTCAAGTAAATTTGTAATACCAAAAATACACTTTGTTTTTACAGGAATGTTTTTTTTTGTTTGTTACTCATTAATTAGAGTTATTACAAGTTATAAATCTTAATCTTCCCTCTCTTTTTTCAGTTTTCTTGTTTGTTTATTTTGGCGGGCGGCTACATGGTAATAAAACCACCCGCTCGAGGGTAAAGTAGTAACTAAAAGAAGGAAATCTAGGGTTTTATTGTCCCCGCCTCCTCCGTTACTATAAAAACCGTCTCCGTTTATTTATCCGTTACTCCTCTCCCCCGTCTCTCTCTCTCCCTCCCTCTCTCTTCCTTATCATCATCACACACTCACTCTCTCTGCTTCACAAGCAGAACTTTCTGATTCATCTCCAACCATTTCTACTGTTTCTGCTTCTGGTGATACCTTCAGCTTAAAAGCTCGAAGTGAATCAATGTAAGTTTTCACTAATCGTTTGATCCTTCTTACTTGATAACGTTTCTTGAACTAAACTTGTCTGCTTCTTTTTGATTTTGTAGATGTCAATGACGGAAGAAACCAAGACGACGAAGCTCGAATCGGCGGGAGACTCATCGGACGTTGAGAACGGGAACTGTAGCAGTAGCGGAAGTGGAGGCGATACTAAGAAGACGTGCGTTGATTGCGGAACAAACAAGACTCCTCTCTGGCGTGGTGGCCCTGCGGGACCTAAAGTAAGATCATGATCTAGTAAAATAACATATCCATGGTTCCTGTCTTAAGTAGATCTAGTCAAATGTGGGTTGATCTTGTCTTCTTAGGTCTGCTGCAAGTCTGTTTAAGTATAGGTTTTGCTTGTTGATCTGTTTCTGTGTCTGGAGTCTTGTTACCAGTTGATAGTATTCCCACTTGTGTTCACTTGTCTGATCAAAGTGTTGTTCTTGTTTTTGCAGTCGTTGTGCAATGCGTGTGGGATCAAGAGCAGGAAGAAGAGGCAAGCAGCTTTAGGAATCAAACAAGAGGATCATAATAAGATCAAGAACAACAAAAGTAACGATAGTCTCGCTCTCAACAATCAGACGGTCAAGAACGCGATCAAGACAGAAACTGAGGATTGTAATAACAAGAGTGTGAAAAAGGGTGGTAGATTTTTGGATTTAGGATTTAAAGTACCGGTGATGAAGAGATCGGTGGTGGAGAAGAAGAGGTTATGGAGGAAGCTGGGTGAAGAGGAACGAGCAGCAGTACTTCTCATGGCTCTTTCTTGTGGTTGAGTTTTGTTTCTCTCAACTCCTTTTTTTTTTGTCTGGTCTGAATGGTTTAGGAAGAGATTAGGGAAAAATAAGTTAGTAAGGAAATGATGGATATATTATTTTTATATATGTAATCCTGTCTCAAGGCTAATTACTTTCGAGCAGAGGAAAATTTTAAAATATGCTAATTACTTTCGAGCAGAGGAAAATTTTATGGTTTCGTTTTTCTTCGTTTGTCTAATGATTTTATAAAGGGTAACAATGTGAATTTGATATTTGGAAGTTATCAATTTGTTTTTTCAAAAATCTGTAAATTAATCCAGCTGTTCCCACTTATCTCTCGTACATGCTCGATGTGACTCTGAATACACGCGCTGTCGTAGCACGTGATATAAAAACGGGCCAGCTATGAAATAGCTCACGACTGTTATTGGGCTTTTTGTTGGTGCATAAAAAGAGTCGGTGATTGAGACAACACAATTTTTTTGTTTAAAATTTATTTTCTCACAATCTCTTTTTCTTTTAACTAAGACTTTTTTTTTTTGATCAAAATTTTTTTTTTTTTTTTTTTTTTTTTTTTTTTTTTTTTTTTTTTTTTTTTTTTTTTTTTTTTTTTTTTTTTTTAAATTTTTTTTTTTTTTTTTTTTTTTTTTTTTGATCAAATTTTTGATCAAATCTTTTAACTAAGACTAGACATCACTTTTAAACCCAAAATCTGATTCCGAACATAATCCAAAAATATTCCAACTCAAATTCGATCCAAAAACAAAAAAAGTGATGCATTTCTTTCTTCATTGTTTAAAATAATTAAATAAATTCATAAATAAAACGCCATGGGTCTAAACTTCCAACATATTTTGTGTTCCTTATCTTTCGGATTAAAAGTAGTATGTTCCTTATGTCTATCAATATGGTTGACGATTTGGAGAAAAAAAAAGAGTAGAGGCTTCACCATGTCCTCTATAGTAAATTTGTTCCCATTAAACTGTGTAGACTGTTGCTTGAAATACATTCCTCAGAGAAAGAGAGAATTTTACTAACTACATGAAAAATAGATTTTTGGTGGTTATCAAATTGATGTATAATGTCAAGACTTGAGTTCTGTGGATGTATTCATTGACCGGATCAATACCTTATCTTTTATTATTATGAAGATTGAAGCAACAACTCATAGATAAAACACATTTACACAAATGTTCCTAAGACTCAGAAGAAAAGAAGACATTACTAATCTGTGGTAAAATTAGACGATCAAGAACTCTTAACTGTGAAGATTCCCCAGTGGCTACTCATAAAAGAGTAAATGTGAGATCAGACAGGAATACTATCAATGGAGTATCCTTCAAAATCAAACTCGTTATCTACCGATGGAAGTCCTTCCTGCATTTGATAAATGAAGTTAAGTTATAAGAACAAGACAACAATATTCATATCATTCTCATAATAATAGTATGAAATGAAACCTGCTCGAGAAGTGCGCTCAGGAGATCTTCTTGATTATACTGCTCGTGAAACATCGTTGTTGCCGGAGGAAAACTCACCGTCTCTGTCTTCACTCTAACCGAATCACCACCATTCATGTAAACATGGTTCATGTGATTCACACTTCCCCTTTGTGGCTGCTGCTGCTGCTGGTTCTGCTCATGCTCAGCCATTAACTCTGCCTCCCGCTTTCTTTTACGAGTTAAAGACGAAAAAGCTGATGCTGTGTCCTGATGAGAGTTGTAGACCATCCCGATATCCCGCAGATCCCACTCGTTCACTCTGTTGTGCTGTTGCTGCTGGGGAAAGTTGTTTAATACGTCGTAGCTCAGGTTACCAAACCCTGATGAACCGCCTTTTGTGTCTGAAACTGACATCCCCGGTGCACTTGCCAAGGGGAAGCTGTTGTTGAAGACCGAGTGTGTAGCTGGTAACACTCTGCTGCTGTTTCCAACCACCACCGCATCAGTGAGAAGGCTTCTTCTTGACAACATCGATTGTTGCTGCTGCGTTGATGGCCCTCGCTGATCCACTACTACACGCATACCAGCCATTTGTTGCTGCTGCAAGGGCATGTGACCCGTTGGGACACCGTGAAGCAAACTCATCTGCTTATTACCACTACCACTGTTCATCATCATCTGCCCATGTCCATGTCCATCTCCAAATCTTGATTTCGAGTTTTCGAAGCTGAAGATGCTTCTTTGATCTGCTGACATTATCCCCGGTTTGATGAGTGAAGAAGACCGACCAAGGCCAGCTGCTTGAAGCTGTGAGAGGCTCTGACCTGGGAGCTGACCCGCAGCAGCTAGTGCTTGAAGATCAAACCCATTCAACGGACTGAAACTCGGATCTTGACTACTCATAAACGAATGGTTCATGCTTCCTTGGTGCTGAGATACTCCTCCAAGCCGTCTTAGATATATCCTATACTTCTGCAGTTCCACATTGTCACCAAATCTTAGGTACACATCGACGAAAATGTAATTACTATAGATAGGACCAGATCTGGACATAGCCGGGTGAAATATTGATTTTGGCTCCCAAATTTTTAGAGATTTTTTTATATAGGGGTAAACTCTTAAATTACAGGATTTTTTTTTTTTTTTTAAATGTTTATAGCCCCGAAAATCTGAGATCAAGTTCTGACTGTAGAGTCACACATATCATATACCTGAAGGTGACTGGCTACGTTTTCTCTCGTTAGTCCAGGTACATTCATCATCTCTAAGATCTTCTTAGGAACCGCTTCTGCATTGAACAAAGATTAGACTAGAAAACACAAATGCATAACCAAACAATTGTTTTTTCTTGTTTACTTACTGTCAACACCGAGATGATTCACAGCAGCAACAAACTGCTGATGCAACTCAATAGACCAAACCACACGTGGTTTCTTCAAACTCGAAGTGTCCTCTTTATCATCTCCTTCCTCTTCCTTCCGCTTCCTCGAGCTTCTCCCTTCATTGTTACCTGATGACGAGTTGTTATCACCAGTCTCTTCAACACTTTCAGAATGTTCCGAGACGTTTCGCTTCTTACGCACCACATGCTGCCATATATTCTTGAGCGCCTCGATGCGTACGGGTTTGATTAGGTAGTCTACTGCACCGTGAGTCACTCCTTTCAACACAACGCTCTTTGAATCATCCGCAGACATCACTAAAACATTATTTATAAAAAAAAGATGTTAAAACATTCAGATCTTGAAGAGAAGAAGACATTTTTTTAAGGGTGTTGTTAAAACGTTTACTGATAACAGGTAAGTCCATCTCTAGACCAACGTGTTCGAGGAGCTTAAAGCCGTTCATGTCAGGCATGTGGACGTCGCTGATGACAATATCGAAACCGTTCTTGTTCTTTCGAAGTAGAGACAATGCGATCTCTGCTCTGTTACACTTTGTTACTGTTGTAATAAAAGTAAATATTTAGTCAAAGTTCAAAGACAAAAAAAATAATAATTAAAAATAACAAAGATCATTAAATACATTTAAATCAAAATACCAAGAATCAATCAGAAGGATCTGTTGAAAATTAAAAACTGATTTGAAACAGAGCACTGAGCTTATGTATATATATATATATATACTCTGAATCTAACAGTTATTTGGTGAACATTTCTAGTCAATTTCAAACAGTGGTTTGGTGAAAATTTATAGTCAATTTCAAAGATATATCTTCTATATTTAGCTTAGTCAAATCACCGTATTAAAATCCACAAAACAAAAATTACCAATAAAATTTCGCAAATTGGACCAAGAATTTAATTCAAGAACGACCATCATGATGAACCTCTGAATACTTTGAGATTAAAATGTAGAAACAAAATAACAAAAGAAAACAGAATTTTGAAAGAGTACCTCTGTAGAGACAAGTCCTAAGCATCCTCTCTAAGATCATGAGACAAGTTGGGTCATCGTCCACGACCAGAACTCGAAGACCCGCTGGAAACGGGTCGGAGTTCGACGACCCATCAACGACACCCGGGTGTAGCATCCCTCCTCCTCCAATTGAGCCAAGAAGATACACACAAAGTTTGAAACAAAGAAGAGAATATATTCCCAAGACCAAAAACAAATAGTTTTGATCCGAAAGATTAGAGTAACAAAAATTTTGAGAATTTTAGCGGTAAAAAAAAAATGTAATAAAAAGTATATATTATGCTGGTGGGAAGGTGAGTTGATGAGATATGAGAGTTGAAGAAGAAAGCATTAGCCGCTTTGTCCTTTGTCCCTCAGCTCAGCTTCAAGCTCTCGAGATTTCTCTCTGTTATTACAGATTATTAAATTCCTTTCTGATAATAATTTTTGAACTTAAATTTGTAATATATGGAAATGTTCATACAGTATTATATACATGTCTCTGTATGTGTGGTATTATTATATACGTGGGTGCAGAGACGCCCTATCTTTTTAACTCTTCTACAAGATATAGACCATGTTCTTTGTCAACTCTACTTTCATGTATTATCTTCTTTCTGCTACATCATCTGATGAAAACTATTAAGATTAATCCAAAACCGATGTGAAATCTTGTATTTCAGAGTTTTATTTTAATAATAATAGTTCACGTTAAATTATTTTCCGTTAGTTTCATTAGCTAAACCATTCAGATTTTGTTTTTTTCATTTGTTATATAAAAGTGGTAGAATTTACCTATTGTCTTTATCCTTATACAAAAATCTTACTTGCTAATCACATGATTTTAGTTAAATAGTATTCAGAAAACTGTATAAATAATTTATTTGTACAACTGATTAATATTTATTTAATTTTAAGATATAATATATTTGACAGTTTAGTATTTTATTCATATTACTATAGAAAGTAACTTACTAAAATTACTATGAAATTAACTTAATAAAATTATGTTTATCAATAATTAATAGAATAAATTATTTTATAAAAATTTTATGTGATTATATTATAAATAAATAAATATATGATATTAAATAAAATTTACAAGGATATACTGTTACTATTTGATACATTATTTTTTATTTCAAACATATCGGATTTGAATGAGTGGGTTGTGGTTTTGGTTTAGTTTTTTTTTTATCTTGCATTTTTTTGGTGTTTTTGTACTTTAATTTTTTTTTAAAAAGAACTAAAATAGTTAATACGAAAATCTCTACTTTTTATGTTTAGAGCATCCAAAATGTTAGACCCACACTGCTTGTGAGTCTATGACCTATATTAATGGGCAAAATACATTTAATATATGCTTTCATTTAAATAACACATAATAATACAGCAACGCACATTCAAGCATATGATTAAGGCAGCTCATCTTCTAACAACACTACATGTATACACAACCATGTATATGTATATAGGTTTGCCCTCGTTAATTATTCGTCAACAGCAATATATATTAAAATGGCATAACCACAAAAACTGTTAATTGTGCTGCAAAAAATTAAGATTAACATATATAAGAGAACAATTTTATTTTATAAGATATATACAAAATAATGCACACTAAACTTGTGTTGTTGCATTAGACATTGTCTAATCGTGTTAAAAAGCTGTATAATATTTCATTTTTTTTTCATTGACATAGTCACAAGAATACAACTAGCTAGCAAAACTATAATATCACCTAAAACTGCTCAAAAAGGAAATTTTTCTTTGTCTAAGTTAAGGGTGGAAAATATGAATACTAGGATATTATTCTAACTATTGTTGGGATCATATATCTTAAAATACATGCTGATGATTAACAAAAGCGTACACATTAATAACTTTGTTGGGATCATATATCTTAAAATATACGATATGGGTCGCTAAGTGAAGGAAGGAAAATTAAAAAGAAATTTACAAGTACATTGTCACTTGCATAGGAGCTTATAATGATAAATAATTAAATATTAATAAACTTAGGAAACACAGATCACATTTGTGTAACGTACGTGTCCAATAGGATTAGGAAAAGTGGCAGCAACGCACTTTGGTAAGTGATTTAGGTGGATCTCCTCGTCTGATTGCTTTCCAGTTTCCAGTTTCTTTAATCACAAATACCATATGTAAACTATTTAGTTACAGTTTTTATAAATTATCCAAACATATTGGAATACAACTTGGTAAGTTAAATGATAAGAAGACGACAAACATTTTCATTGTGAATTTGTATTCATGGAGGACAAATGTTTAGATTACATATAAAGCTTTTCAAAAAGGATTATATAAGGTAATCAACAAAGATAGTGTTTAGAACCTTTGAGTTTAACCTTGTCACTTACTCTAGGGATTTATATTTATATTATCCATGCATAACACATACAAAAAATTATAATATTTAATTTATAACAGATGACTTAGTTAATAATTTGCATGAACACACATACAAAAGTTGTAAACTCTTATTTTGTCCACCCAGTGTAAAACTAATTATTATAATTATTTTTATCTCCTAAACCAGTAGGAAAATGAGCGCTTCAAACGTCAAAACTTAGGTTGTTTATCATTTTGACGATTGAGATGACATGGTATGTCCGAGGAAAAGGAGGCTGTACGTATGTCGGTACGTGGTTATCAAATTCAAAAGAATGACAATTATTGTACGCAGCTCTACAAGAAAGGAAACATACCATCTATCTATATTATTTAAAAAAAAAAAAAAAGGGCAATAGTGTAATTATTAGACCATGGCAAGGAGAGAAAAAAAATCAAAAATATAGCTTTGCTCTCGTTGAGAGTTGAACTCAAGACCTCCCGCTTACTAAACGGGTGCTCTAACCAACTGAGCTACGAGAGCTTCTTGATATATAGTAACTGCTTAATCTTAAAGTACAAATATATTAAAAACATGTACAAATTAAAACATCGTCAACACAGTACAATAAGCATAACATAGAACTATAACATAATGATTTGAAAGAGAAAGCTCTCTAATAACTCTTTCAAATATGTATCAATTACATAACAAAAAGCCTTCACAGTAACATAACAAATGTAGTATCGCTGTCTGTACAAAACTCTCATATTCCTTCAAAAGCATCACTCGTTATTTTAATTATTTCAGATTTAAGAAATGGACTATATAATAAAAAGTCATCATCTCCAAGCCGAACCACCACTATGCGATACGAAGTGTCTAAAGTCCGGTAACATAACCTTCAACCGCCTCAGCCACTCTTCAGCTTCTCGTAGCAAAGCCATAACTCTCTGATTCTCTTCCAAGTCGCTTTCTGGACTCCACACGGACATCTTAAACTTGTAAGATGCCAGACCGAAAGTGGGTAACGTAAGCTTCGATGGTGCAAGCGATTCGCTTGAGCTTTGACCGTTCTCATTGCTGCTTGTACCTTTACAAAATTGATATAATAGTTTTGTTTTATAATGAGCTTGTTTTCTAGAATGCGTTTCATATGTGTATGCAAAGATGGCTTACCTCCTTGAGTTGATAAGGAGTGGAATGTTAAAAAGCATGCGTCCAGGTTTTGTAACGATTGACCTAATGGTATTCGGTATATCGGGTACCTGAGAGAATGTGAGAGAAGAATAAAGATTTAGATTTTGGAAATGAAAATGAAAATGTGTAGAAATGACAGGGATAGATACAGTACCAAGCAACAGAGACCCAACTCGAAGGCGATAGATCACAGCTCCTGTATGTTCTGAGTGCTGGAAACTGTGATGAAAGGTTTGAGATCTGCATGTTAAAGATAATCATGAGACAGAACATCATAACGTTTGTACTACCATGTTAAAATTCAAGGCACGAGCTTACTTGTGTTCAATGTTATAAGCAAAGATAATAGAAACTTGCCTTGTCAGTCAATGGTTCGCGGCCAAATGGCATGGCAGCCTCAAGATACTCAAAGACGAGATCACCAGGAGAGTCTTCACTCTCATCACTCGAAGAGCCAAAACATGGTTTCTCCTCCAAAGAGACTCTGTATAAGCTCTGAGACATGTCTCTGCAGCCATCGCTACTCATGTCTCTAGGCGAATCACCATCACTTTCTTCCCCAGCTCTCCTGTTAACACACATTAACAAAACAGTTCATGCATGTAACTAACAAATATGAACTGCTATACGTTGTTCAAGAGCAAAGAAGCAGATCCCTATATGCAAAGATGGTAAGAACTCACCTCCTACTTGCAGAGGCTCTTCTTGATGGGTCTTCATAAAGCTGGATTCCAGAGAGATAGGGAACATAATACTGAACAACCGAGTCAATCCCATTCAAGAGAAGAGGAACCCCAACACCGTAAGCACTCCACTCCTCGAATGAATCCCACAAATCATTCAGCAAGAAGTAAGGACAGAACTCCGGTCCACGAGTTCTCCAACCCTTGGTGCTTGTCTGAATCAATCAAAACAGAAACCGCAACATCATCTCATCAAATGTTCTTAGACATGACAATACGTTCCCAAAGAAACGATACTAACACAAACCCCAAGTGGGGTTTCTGGATAAAGCATCACACTTTGATTATAAAGAAACGATCTTTAAGCAATACTAACACTCTGATTCGTTTCTGGATAAAACCCAAGTCGTGGGTGGGAGTATTATTACCATAGGCAAGTACTGGGTCTGAACAACGGGAGTGGTGCAATCGAGAAACCTCCCCAAATTGGACCCGACCCGACCCGGCACAGAGCAATCGGACGTGGAGCACTCATCGGAAGCGGGTGAAGGTCGCTTCTCCTCCTTATTCTGTCGATCGAGAATCTCCTTGGCCTTCTCTTCTTCGAGTCTCTTCTTCTCGCGTTCCTGTTGCAGTTTCCTGATCGGAGGAGGGTTGTAGAACCGATTCTCGCCGCGGATCCTACGGGTTGTCGACATTCTTTAGACCGGTGATGAAAGTAGTTGCGGGGGGATCGTACGCACACGGGTTTTGAGTTTTGTCGTTCGTATTCGTTTCGTTGTCTTCTTCTTCTTCTTCTTTATCAAGAAGCAGTTTGAAATGAAAGGCTGTGTTAAGGTTTTAAGATTTTTGTTTTAGTGTGAATTAAGAAGGGTTAATGGATTGAGATCTTTGAGAATTAAGTTAGAAATTTTATGGATTTTGTTAGTTCATACAATTATTGTAACTAATTAGTAATGTATTATATTCATGTAATTAATTAAAAATAATAGGGAAAATTTTGTGGAGAGGATCGGTTTTACAATATCTAACCCATAATATAATAATTATTTAACACAATATTAATTATACACTATATGATTTTGATACACTTTTAATTATACACTTATTTGATGTAAATTCTACTCAATCATTTTATTCTCCATAATATTTTCATATATATTTTAACTAAATAAATGAAATTTCATATCTACAAAAATATAAATATACTAACTTGTTTATTTAATTTATTTTATATTAAATATTTTTTAGTATTTAACATGTAAATTATTTATTTATATATATTTCAAATGTCCTTTTCTATAAAGTATTTAATTGTTTTAAGTTAATTTTTTACTTTGTCAAATTATTATATAAGAATTAATAATTAAATTGTTAGAAAAGTAGGACATGATAAGTTTAGATTGTTTGAGAACATATCTAATTATATTATTGTTTAGAGTAAGATATTTTTGGCTTTTATGATTATTTCTAAAATAAATTAACATTTTTATTAATTATAAATACATTTTTAGACACACGATAAAAGATTTAACTGTATTTTATTTTCATTTTAATGAAATAGCTATGCATTTTTTTTTTTTTGATGATTTTGAATTAATCAAATCAAATACAAAACATAAAATTATCTTGCTTGGTTTTATTTTATTGTTTGGGTAACCCATTTAGATATGTTTGAAAATGTTTAGTCATTTATCTTAGACATGTAGGAAATGGTTATCAAAGCCTCAATGTCGTTCCTGAATATTTTATAGAAGCAATTAAAAAATAAAGGCCTAGAAAGACATTAAATAATTTACTTTTAAAAAGTGAGATATATTAAAGTATATTTGTAAAGAAAAATGTTAGTGGGTAGAATGAAACTAAACACATTTACCTTTTTTAATTTGGCTTCATTAACTGCTAGACTACTTATAATTATTGGAAATTTGTGGCCGATAATTTACTAAAACAAATAAAGGTCGGAATACTAAATTTTTATGATTTCTGCTCAGGACCGTATCTGTTTAGTCTTATTTTTTAAAAAATCTGTCTGGTAGTGTATATATGAAAACGTTTAGTTATTTATCTTATACTCTAATAATATGGTTAATGTGTCATTAATAATTTTCTCTCATATTTCCAGTGCTAGAAAGACCACTAACCTTTTCTTTGTACTTCATATATTCTTCTATGATATAATTGTTTCAACCTAATATTAATAAAATGAAGTGTTAGAAACAAAAAGCAATTTGAAAAAGGATAATGTTAAAGCTTTATTGCGTTTGCTTAGGAAAAGGAGATTTTTCTTGCGTTTGTTTTAATTAATTAAGAGCAATCAAAGATGTTTTTAGAATTGAGGAAGCTGGCTGATTGTTAGATAAGATTACTGTAGTGACGTTAATGTGTATATTCGTGCAAGTAATTAAATTGACGATATTGAAATATTTGTGTTTTTAACTAACATCTATTTTTATTTCTTTCTAGCATCTATTTATTCATCAATGATTTGATTTGATGGTTTGATTATGATATATAATATTGATGGTCTAAATGATAAGATGTAAGTCAATTAGAGAATAAATGCGATGTAGTTTTAATAGTAACAAAATCATATAAATACGTAGATATATATAAAGATTTTTATTCTTATTAATAGTAATACGGTGTGGTCAAACACCATTTAGAACCACAGTTTTCAATTATGATCGTATGTAGTATTTTTTTATAAAATATGTTTAGGAAAAATGAAAAAATAAATCTATTTGAGTTTTCGATATATTCAAAGATAAATTTTGGAGAGTCTTCTAGGTGGAAATAGCAAAATACTTGAAATAAAATTTATTTTCAGTTGGTTTAATTTTGTTTGTCAAAATTAATTATCCAGCCAAAGGATGGTTAATATAAACTAATGCTCATTCCATTCTCGAAATTGACATTTATAAAAAATGTTTCATAAAAAATAATTTTTCTAGATTTTAAGATACTTTTATTAATTGATATTAATGAATTATATACTTTTAAGAAATATTAATTAAAAATATTTAAATTAAGTAAATTTTGTTATTGATATTTATTAGAAATTGCATTAAAAATAATATAGTTATTCATAAACATTAATTATGTTTTAAGCATAAAAAACTCTAGAAAATCTTACTTCCAAAAAATGAAAGGATTATAACTTTTTAAAAATCAAAACACATCCTTTTTGTACCGTGAGCCATTCATCCTCATGTTTCTTTTCTTGTATTAGTGTACCAAAGTGACATCATTGTATAAACTAAACTTGAAAGACTAAATTGGAATGCAAAGTCGTGAAAGCAACAAAGGTTTCTTGTTTTTTTATTATAATACACAACTAACTAACTACACAAAAGAAACATAGTTTTGTACTCAAAAGAAACCGTCTCCATCTACCACCATTAATGCGATTATATAATGGTGTTGTGGAGCTCAAAGTTTAGATAAATGATTAATTAGTATATAATCCCGATTAGAGTGACAATCTGAATGGAATGCTTTAAGCAGATGCAACAAATCTAAAATTCCAAACGTGCCTTCTCCTTTCTTATATCCTTTGGACTTATTAACCTTAAATGGGTTACCTACTCATCACCAAGAAATCCACGTACGATCACAATGACGAAAACACCCCTAACTCACCTGACTAAGACGCTGACGTGTTCATAACCTTTTAAGTAATTTCCAACCATCGAAAAAAGTAAAAACAATTCATGAATCATAACGATCCTCCTCGCTTTCTCCTTCCTCTCTGCGCAACGTTCCATGAATTCCCCAAATCGATTGAATTCTGGAGAAATCGGAGCTTCGATTCATGCATCTTGATCGATTCCTGTTGAAGAGAATCTTCGTCGTTTCGTTTTCGTTTCAGCGAGGGTTATAATAATCCCTTGAATCTGCGAGGAGTGAAATTGGATTTTGGAAAGTTCGGAAGATCAGAGATGGCGGCGGGTGCAATGGTGACCGCCACGGGAGCGGTGGTGGTTCTGTATCTACTGGGAAGGAGGATCGTGTGGGCGAGAGGCGGGGAGGATGATACAGAGCTGGGTAAATCGGGGAGATCCGGAAGGAGGAGGATCGTGAGGAGGCCGGCTCAAGCTCCGGCGACTTGGCTTGAGACTATTTCAACTTTGTCCGAGACGTTACGGTTTACGTATTCAGAGACGCTGGGTAAATGGCCCATCGCCGATCTGGCTTTTGGTATTAACTATTTGATGCGTAGGCAGGTTCGCACCTTCTGATCCCTACCTCGATTTAACGCTTCAATTTCAAAATTGGATTCATAATTGAGCAAGCTTGCTTGATTTTTTCTATTATTATATATGTGAGGAGTCCTTACTTTCTTGATAGCGTATAGTGATGGGAAACTGTGTGTAGTTTAGCTGTTTAGAGTGCAAAAGTGTAGTTCTTTTAGAGACATTGGAAGTGACATTGCTTGCTTGCTTGCATGTTTTTTTCAGGGAAATTTTTCTACTGCTAGTGTTTATGCGGGAAGTAATTGTGTAGAGTTAAAAGGACCAGAGATTATCATTGAGTTGACGGAGTTACTGAGATTTTTGACACTCTGTATGCTTTTCTCCAAGAAGCCATTTCCTGTGTTTCTCGAGACTGCTGGTTATTCTTATGATGATGTCCTTCTTCAGAAGCCTAAAGCTGGGGTATGTCATGTCTGTTTGTTTCTTTCCCTTCTTGATGATTACTCGTGGTGATTAGCTTGTTTATGCCTATAATGACTTATCATGCTGGTCAACATGGAAATTAAAATTAAGGGGAAGCTTGAAAAGAGATCAGTGCCAATTGCTTTTTTTCTGGTTGACATTTTTATACTTTTTGAGTTTATATCCGAATCCATGATCAGTTGTTTCTTTTTTTGGGTCCTGTAGATTTTGCAGCCTGCCTTCACGATCATACGTGATACCAATTCAAAATGTTTCCTGCTACTGATTCGCGGAACTCATAGCATTAAAGATACACTTACAGCAGCAACTGGTGCAGTGGTCCCTTTCCATCACTCAGTGTTGCATGATGGTGGGCTAAGCAACTTAGTTTTAGGTTATGCACATTGCGGAATGGTTGCTGCAGCTCGTTGGATTGCTAAACTTAGTGTTCCTTGCCTCATCAAGGCCCTTGATGAGAATCCTAGTTACAAGGTTCAGGTAACGCACAAACACCAGAGTTAACTGATTCTCACATATTCTTTTAAATAAACGTGTTAGAGATATAATTGACACTTTTCAAATGATATGCATTTTTGGCTTGAGAATATTATTGTTGACAAGTCATTTACCTACTGCATCGGTCGTTTCTAAGGAGCATATTTTTTTTGTTTCAGATTGTGGGTCATTCTCTTGGGGGTGGGACAGCTGCACTTTTAACCTATATACTTCGGGAGCAAAAAGAGTTTGCCTCGGCTACTTGCTTCACTTTTGCACCAGGTACATCCAATTTATGATCAATGGTGATATTTTTCTTGTCGTTTATGTTATGCTCTCCTCTCCTTTTATATACTTTTATTTGAACAACTTGCAGCTGCTTGTATGACATGGGATTTAGCAGAATCAGGCAAGCATTTCATTACTACTATTATCAATGGATCTGATCTCGTCCCAACATTCTCTGCTGCGTCTGTCGATGATCTTCGTTCTGAGGTACGTGACATGCTTTGCCTTTATGTGGTGCTACTATCACATGTTTCGTATCAGTCCACCATCATAGTATATAGTCCTGATAATAAATGCCTAACCTTGGTATATTAAATAGTGGATACAAGTCTGCGTTTTAGATTGATTACTGCCGTAGCAAGATATTATCTTGCCTCTGCTAATCATCGACGTTTACTTTTGGCTTAGTTGTTCAACAGAAAATGAGGACTACGGTTTTAGTTGTATCAACTTTTGTTAGCCCTGATTTGAATTTTCTGGTAAAGTATATTAATGTACACCCAATTTCATACAAATAAGACCCCCTGTTCTGGAATGTTGGCAGGTAACCTCGTCTTCCTGGTCAAATGACCTGCGTGATCAAGTTGAACACACCAGGGTCCTTAGTGTCGTTTATCGGTCTGCAACAGCTATAGGATCACGTTTGCCGTCTATAGCCAGTGCGAAAGCAAAAGTGGCTGGTGCTGGGGCGATTCTGCGGCCTGTCTCAAGCGGCACTCAGGTAAAATCTTTTGTTCATAATACCAATTTCTTGAGCTAATGGTTACGTATGTTGAACAATTAAATGTATAGATTGGTGGGTTCGTTTTTTCTTTAGTCATGGTAAATGATTGATGGTGGAAAATTTGTTCAGGTCATGCTAAAGCGTGCACAGGACGTAGCGCAAGCCGTCGTGCAGACTCGTTCTTCTCTATCATCATGGTCTTGCATGGGCCCACGTCGTAGAGCGATCAGCTCTCAGCTTAACTCTAAAGTCACAGACTTGCCCGAAGCCTCTGCTATAATACCCGAAAGAAGAAGCACAGAAGCTCTACTGGCTAAAACCGTAGTGATAGACCGAAAGGCCCACAAGAGAGCAGAGCATTGTTCTTCAAGCAGCAGTGATTCTGATCGTGATGAACCAGAAGAAGAAGATGAGCCGTTGATCTCAATCGACCATGTGATCACTGAAACATCTTCAATAGAAGAAGACGTGACAGAAGGTGAGCTATGGGACGAACTGGACAAAGAGCTGACTCGACAGGAGAAGGAAAGAGCCAGCGGAGCCATGGAAGAAGAAGCAGCGGCAGCAAAGGAGATAACAGAGGAAGAGACTGTTATTACAGGAGGCAGTGACTCCTCCAACGGACAGAACCAGAGTCCGGTTTCAGCATCGTCGTCTGACTTTATAGAGAGCCAGCGGTTCTACCCGCCTGGTAAGATAATGCACATAGTGTCGGTGACAGAGACGGAATCTGAAACAGAGCATGATGAGGCAATGCTGGTGGGGGCAAGGACGGCAACCGTGGAGCGTGTGAGATTATACGAGACGCCAAGAGAACTGTACAGGAAGATGAGGCTATCGAGAACAATGATCAATGATCATTACATGCCAATGTATAAAAAGATGATGGAGCTCTTAATTACAGAGCTCGAGTGTGACCTACACTCTTCATGAGCTTTCCTTCATTCAGCATCAACTGTACATTATTCAATATTTATACACAGTTTAATTTACATGCTATTTTTTCGATGTAAAGAATAAATATTATCTAATATTTAATAGATTATTTTAGGCTTACTGTAATCAGAAGGCATCTCTAATATTCATTCATTGATTGTATATTGTATTGTGTTTCTTGCAACTGAAAAGGGAGATACAACGGTCTAACTCTCTCCATAAACTTGAACTCTTACTAGGGATAAAGTTTTGATCACTGTAACAGGTTTACGGCTGGAACAGAAACTATAAGGAAAACTGTGTGACTAAATATTCATAAGTGGTTATAGGTTGTGTTGGGTTAACATGTTTAATGGTGTTTTAGACTTGTTAGTGGTTATTTTCTGAGTGTTTATCTCAAGGTCACAGATGGTGAAAGCACTAAGTGAGGATCAATTGGATTTAGGCTCTGCACAAGTCAGTGCTAAGGCCGGAAAATAACTTGATTTGGCACTAAGTGAGGATCAATAGGAGTGTTTAAATATTTTTAATTGCTGTTTGTATTAATTATTTTAAAATAATATATTGGTTATTTTTTAAATAACTAAAAAATACAGTAAAATCAAAAACCAAAAATCTAATAAATTTAAAATTAAAAAAAAGTTGAAAACTAAAAACAAAAATGTGAAAATCAAAAATCTAAAATAAAAGCCTAGTCTAAACAATCAACACCTTAATATGTTTATTTGTTTCTAGTGGCTTTGGTTTGGTTTGGTACATTATTTTTTTTTTTTTTTGTCAACGTACATTAATTTTTCTTTTAACTTTATATTCTCGGTCATGTTTTTTTTTTGCTTCAAATAACAAGGAAAGGTGCTCGTCTCTGCGAGGAAGCAAAGTAGCAGATGAGAAGGGAGAAACATTCTTCCATTCTATATTACTATTTTAATTAACAGAGAAGGTTCCTCTTTAATTTCCTCATTTTCAATTACAAATAGAAATAAAAAAATGAGGAATCAAAGCAAAGTCTATCATCATCCCCTTCCCCAGACACAGTTCGATTCTGATTAGGAAGACCGTCCGTGTTTAGATTTCCTCGGCATAACCACCCAACAGAGAGAGATGGATAATATTCTAATCGGGGAGACTGACAATTACGATGGTGTTACCGTAACCATGGAGGAGCCAATGGATGCTGAAGTTTTCACACATAGGCTCAGGGCTTCTCTTTCCCATTGGAGACAAGAGGTATTTTAACACCACTTCCTCCTCAGATTTCAAACCCCTTTGATTGTGCTTAAGTCTTTGTTATTTGCAGGGGAAGAAGGGGATTTGGATAAAGCTACCTCTTGGATTGGCTAATCTTGTAGAGTCTGCTGTTACTGTAAGAGATTTTTCTCGATTAATCTATTTCTTGTTTTGTTTGTTTGTTGACTTTTTTGGTAATAGATTTTGTTTTGTCTATGTGTGTGTTTCTTTTTCAAAATCTTCAGGAAGGGTTTAGATATCATCACGCGGAGCCAGAGTACTTGATGCTTGTGTCTTGGATCTCTAACACCCCAGATACTATCCCTGCCAATGCTTCTCACATTGTTGGTGTTGGTGCTCTTGTCCTCAACAAACTCACTAGAGAGGTAGCTACCCTACAATTTTTATTCCCTTTCTTTCTTTCTTTCAATCTCTTTAAAAAGGACTCCGAGGAAAAATAGCATTTTCTTTCTCAATGAGCGCAGGTCCTCGTTGTTCAGGAAAAGAGTGGTTATTTCAAAGATAAAAATGTCTGGAAGCTCCCTACTGGTGTTGTCCACGAGGTGCTTTTACTACATCACTTCTTCTTTTTTTTTCCTGTCATCTTTATTGTCCTATTAGGATCTCTTGCTCCTAGTGCCTGATAGACAGTAACAAGTGAACCGCATTTCATGTGCATCAAACGATAAGTAAAACAACCTGAAGAGAAACGTGATAAGGTTTTGAAGATATGTAGTAGCTTAACTCTATTAAGTCTAGAATATGATAATAGTCTAGGACTGAATGTCTATGCAGTAAGCTGATTAGTGAGCAGCCACTTGGCTTATAAAAGGTTTCATCTAGGAGAGTTGAGAGAAGAGAGAGTCTCTTATTAATCAAGTCTATCTTGTTAGTGATTTAGATAACAACAGAAGCATAAAAGTTTTTACAAAATGTTTTTGCGCTATAAACGTTCTTTCAACCATTTAGCTTTGTAAGCCTGGAAATGAAGTTCTGATCATAGTTTTTTCTTTTTCTTTTACTGCCTTTACAGGGTGAGGATATTTGCGATGGAGTAGCTAGGGAAGTGGAAGAAGAAACTGGTGTATGTACTCTACTGCTTTCAGAATACTTTTTATAGATCCTATATTACACTTCATTCTAAAATCTGTGCTCTTTCTATTGGCTTTTTTTTTTCTTCTACTTCAGATTATTGCAGATTTTGTTGAAGTGTTGTCTTTCAGGTAAAACCATGTTCTCATTGATTTGATCTAAGCTTATCAGATCAGTTCCTGATTGGTTTACTCTCGTATAGGCAAAGCCACAAAGCATTCTTGAAACAGAAAACGGATCTGTTTTTCCTTTGTGTCTTAACTCCACGCTCTTACGATATCACTGAACAAAAATCAGAGATCTTGCAAGCTAAGGTATATTATTACTATTAACCTTTCTTACTTTTTATGAGCCAAGGAAAATGTTTACTGCCACTGCTTATTGTTATCCAATATCAACTGAACAAAAGAACATATTGTTTTCTTTTGCAGTGGATGCCGATCAAAGAATACGTAGAGCAGCCATGGAACCAGAAGAAGGAGATGTTCAAGATCATGGCTGACATCTGCGAGAAGAAGTGTGATGAAGACTACGTGGGATTCTCCACTCTGGAAACTGTCACAGGAACTGGTAAAAAGAGCTTTGTCTACTGCAATGCTGATCACGCCAAGAGCCTAGTAGCAACCCGTGACCTAGCATCATCCTCTTCTCTCTGAATAACATTCACATGGATCTCAGCACTTTTCATTATTGTGTCTTTGCATTTGTGTTCAAATAAAAACAAAACCATCTTTCTGGGACAAATGCTTCCTTTGCCATTGCCTTAACCGGTTTTAAATACTCAGCTTTATGTTTCCTGGTTATTTCTGGTTTAATCCATTTTCATTTGATTTCCCGGTCTTTATTTATCCGATATTATTTGAAATTTCATTGAACAACAAGAACATACATATAAAATGTAAAAGTTTGACACACACACGGATGGTAATCCGTTTTTTCTAATCGATTTCTGTAACGATTGTAGTAAAATAAAGTAGATAATGATTTTAAAGGAACTTTTGGAAGAAGCTGTGAATGTGTTGATTGATCTCTTCAGGGCTTTCCTCGTGGAGGAAATGTCCCACTCCCTTGAGCACGACGGTTTCATCAAGCAATGGTACGTCTTTCTTGAATCCACCACCGTTGATGTATTCCTTAGCCCCCGGCGAGTTGTACGTCAAATCCTGATCTCCCACTATGAACTTCACCGGTACACCAATCTTAGCACCGGTCCAAGGTGCAGTCAGCTCCCAGTTTCTGTTTTTTTTTTCAAGGCATAAACCGATTGGTTAAAAATTGAAAATCTGTTATAAAATTATACTACTTACTGAACCGGGTGATAAACGTGTACCGGTCAATGTTGCGGTAGTAGTTAATTGGACCAGTGAAGCCTTTGTTGTCGTACTTGGTGACGTAATAGTCGAGGTCCTCTTGTGTTAGCCATGGTGGTAACGCAGAAGACGCACCGTTTTCTGAGCTTTGGAAAAGTTTGCCTTTGGGTACGTAAAGCGGTCCAGCCGTTTTGTAGGTTAAGAAACCTTTCAACACCTTCTCTGTTCCCAATGTTTCGAACTCTGCTTCTATCTCTCCAGGTTTCTTAATCACATAAGCAAACCAAAATAGTATTTAAAACCAAGAAAAAAATAAAAAAATTACTCCGGTTTTGAGTTTGAACCGATCTTATTGGAGTTTGATTTAGGTTAATCTAATTAAATTTTGGTTCATTTTGGTTTAATACAGATCTTTTAACTTTTAAGCCAATCAAAATGAAATCTGCCTAATTTGATTTCGGTTTCATGAACCCGGTTTACTTGTGTCTAATTTGATTTTAGTTCGGTTTGGTTTAATTTAAGATCCTTAACCCTTTAATTAAGCCAATCAAAATGAACTATGATTACTTACCTGAAACCTGCAGATGTAATAATCGTCACCAAAGAAACGTCTCAAGGTCGGAATCGGGACACGATCTGGGTTCCTCGGAGAGAAGAGGACACTCATGTTGACCAGAGCCTTGACTTTCTCCGGTCGGTACATACACAACTGCCACGCGATCATCGCTCCCCAGTCATGACCCACCACGAAAACCGCCTCGTCTCCACCTGTCACTGCGTCGATGAGTGCCACCAAGTCTCCAACCATGTTAAAGTAAGTGTAGTCTTCCACTTTCTCCGGCGCATCTGTGTCTCCGTACCCTCGAAGATCCGGCGCGATGGTCCGGTACCCTAAGGACGAAAGCGCAGTCATCTGGTGTCGCCACGTGTACCAAAGCTCCGGGAATCCGTGGATGAAGAGGATGATCGGGTCTCCTCCAGATCCGGATCCGGGAAGCTCGGCCACGTGCATGTTTATGCCGTTTACCTTGAGGGTTTTGTGCTCTACGCCGTCGAGTCCTGACATGTTGGCGGTGGTTGGTTTGTTTGTTTGATCTGGTTGCTGCTTCCCGAGAAAGTGAAGGAATCTAGAAAATAAATGGTTTAGATATGTCCACAAGAACATGAGTTGGCTTGATTGTGATACGACGTGAAGCCCTGATCATGCCACTTTAAAGATAGGGAAGGGAACCAATGGCCCACATTCAAATGTGTCTCACATGGACAAAAAAGAAAGAACAGATTACGATGTATTATTGTAACACGACAATTTAATTAGTTTAACTATTTTCTTGTCTTTTCTTTTCTTTTGTTGGGGATTTTATATTCTTCATCCATTTCATATGTTTTAGATTTATGCACATATATTAAGAAAACATATGATTTTATATATTTTTAAAATAAAAACACAATTACCTATATACCTAACTATATTTCAACCAATAGAAAAATAAAAAAAAATAATTTTATTAATAAATTTTACATTGAAACTCTAAAACAACACTTTTTTGAAACGAATTTTTTTCCTATAACGACAAGTAATAAAAAACGGAAGGAGTATATTTCTGTTTAAAACGATGTTCCAACCATTTCTATTTTATAAAATAAATACTATATGTTATACCATTTGCAATATCAAACTGGCATGTCTATGCAACATCTACGTTTCAAAATCCTGAAATTAATGGAAATTGTTTTGTTTCTTTATATTTTAAAGAAAATCCACAAAATATCAGTGTGTTCATATTATTGGGGGTTGTAACTTGTAAGTCCGAAGGTGTGATGGAGGAGGATACGTATCTAAATATTCTGTTTCTATAGTTGCTTGAAGGTTACATATTCTTGTCCACATTATTTTGCTTAAGTTGTTCACTCTTCTTCCAAATTCCAACGCAATTTAACGTACATGAGAATCAATATCTACACTTTCAATTTTCTTTGCACTAGAAGATTGCAATATAGATCATGATACGTAATTGACTGTTTATTTCTTTGTTCAATAAAGAAAACGGATTAGATCCTTTTCTTTTTGGAAATGATATATGTTTACATCGGTAAGATCTTTAATGAGTTTTACGTTACACAAATTATATAGTTGAGGATCTTTCTCAAAAAAAAAACTATATAGTTCAAGATATATCGTTCCGTTAGCTACTAAGCTACATATAAATGTATTTTATTTTATTAACCATATGAATACATGTTAACGTTCTGACAGGTTATGACGATACATGTGATTCCAGTACGTATATGCTTGATATAAAAGTCGAATTATGTAAAATCGTGGCAATTATAAAATAATTAAAATATAATTATGAACTGCAAAGTCAACTTCAAATGCATATTTTATTTTCGTCCAAACATTTAATTTACTTCCATTATTAACTAATGAGGGAAACATAAACATGATAATCTTTCTGTCTTCCGATATCAAACGAACAATTCATGATCTTTTGGCTCAACACTTTTTCTTTGAGAAAAGTGTTGTTTACATCTCAATACTTACAATCAGGGCCAACCTTGAAATTTTCGGGGGCTTTAAACAAAATAAAAAATTGGAGCCTATATACTACTACATCACAAAATAATAAAAACAAACTTATATAAATATTTTCAAATATAAAATGCTAAATAATTGATAAAACATAGTTTTCTCATTAAAAAACTGATAGTTTACATCTTTTACATTATGGTTTTATTTCATCGACCTTTTTAATTTAATAAACCAATAAATTATTGTATTGTTTAACCTATTAAACTTAGTCTAAGTTAATAAAACAACAAAATCAATGTGGATCTTATATGATCACTAAAAATATTTTACATATATAATATATTTGAATTTTTGATTTATGTAAACTTATAAAAATAGGGACATGTAGCAAATGTTTCATCCAATATAACCCAGGGCCGGCCTACTTACAATGTTTACATCTCAACACTTATAATCATGTACCATTCTTAACACTTATAATGTTTACATCTTGTGAGTGATGGGTAAATCGTAAACTGCAATCCTTATTTAGATATATTTGGATGGTATGTTTAATTGATAAATTGTGTAATGGTGTGTGATTAAATCAAGTGTTACCATTTGAGAATGATAAACCTGATACTCTATTAGAGTTGGTGTTCACAAGGCGACTAACAAAAAAGTTAATAGAGTTGATACTCTATTAACAAGGATCTCTCAAAAAAAATCTTCTCAGCTTATTTTATTTGGTCTATTGTTTCTTTCTCATCAATTTAGTTATGTCATGTGTTGTTGTTTTTATTATTGTGTATGTATGTGCACAACTTGTTAACTATCTAATTAATAAATTTATGTTGATTAAAAAAAAACTGATACTACCTCTTTGGAGATTACCTATGATTCTCATAGTCAATCATATGCATGCACGTTCTCTAATTCAATAGATTGATGGTGTTTCGGCCACCTATTGCTGGCAAGTAATTGTTGTTTGAAAAATATACTCTTAAAAAGATCGATTTATTTAATTTTGTAAATGTATGTTTTAATCAAATTAAATATTGGATCTTTAATTTGAGGATTTTTTGCATAGTAATAGTTGGGGAACAAATATGTCGATTGCAAATAGTTAAAGAATTAAATACTTAGTTTATTGATATATTTTTTTAAAAAACGCGACCACATTTGAAAATAGAACGTTTAAATATTTAATGATTGACATTTTCTAATAATAATTTTGCATAGTACTCAATTATAATTCAAGGTACTATTGTGCCCTAGCAAAAGTTTGAAGAATAAACTTGCCCATTGGAAAATTTTGGAAAACCAAATTCCCATTTTCCCTTAAAAGGGCAAATACTTTTGGCTCTTTTGAAATCTTTAAAAACAAGGGGCCGATTCTAGAGGCAATGCCATGGTTATTTATGCTCTTTTTATGCATGCTTAAGAACACATATTTACGTTAACACATATGATTCCATTATTAGTAGTAAGACCATAATTATTTTACATTACATAAGCTTCATCAACTCAGTTAAAGTACTAGTAGATACATAACAGACACAACACTTTGTAGTAATCTAAAGCTTATTCTAAGTGAAAGCCTCACAACAAGCTTTAGCATATGTGTTGGTCTACATTTTTTCCGGAAGCAGAAACAAAATATAAATATATATATATATCACACCATCTTATAAACTCGTCATGCGTCGCTTACTTACGAAATTCCTTTATAAGCACCCCTCCATAGAGTTGGACCGCCTCATCGCAGCTAATAGCTCGTCCTTTTGGCCTCTCAAACCGGTTGGCATGTCCGATAAAAGGACGAGCACCACCAAAGTATTGAATACGTTCCGTGGGATGAGGAACCACCGATTCTTTTATAGTTGACCCATTTGAATATTGATAAAGGACTCGGCGGGAACTAGTAGTACTAATCGCCTCTTTTATCGTATACATTTTTGGACCACCATACTCGTAAGAACTTTGGCTATAACGAGATGGGAACTCGTCTCTAGGAACATGTGGCGTAGGGGTTATCTTATGGGACTTACCGTACACCTTATCGACCATTTCAAACGCCTTTTGAGCAATCCTTGTGTTTCTATCATTTTGAGCCATTGCCAAATGAATCACAATAAAGAGAAGAAATGTGTTTTTTTCTTTCTGTGTTATCTTTGGTTTTAGTTTGATTTGGAGAAGAAAGCCAATGGTGAATGGTCTTTATATAGACAAAGCTTATTCGTAACTAAAGGAACCAACATACACTTTTAACTAGTATAGAGCTTCTCTATATTTTTCTAATGAATTATTGTTACTAATAATGCATTTGGCTACGAACATTCGTTTTCTTTGAAGTTATCCAATAATTAAAATATAAAGTTGGAAGTTATGATAAGATTCCGAATAAAAAAATTATCGATACACGTAAACATCAGAACACGGAATCGAATAATAATTTATTTAAACAATGTAACCCTCAATAATGTATATCCCCTTCAATGGCCTTGGACGGTTTGACGGTCTCCGATCCATTCAGTTCATTCACATATTTCAGATTAATTACTTATCTTATACAAGTTAATGCTAATTGTAAATATCAAAAACAGACATATATGCATACACATGCATCTTGTAACTTATAATCAAAAGCAATCACTCTGTTTCACTGATAATTTTGATTCATATTGGTCGCAGTGGGTGTCTAAGGATATAACTTACGCATGAAAATTGAATTACCAGACGAAAATAAAAAAGTTACAAAAATATAAAAGTAAAAACTAAATTCCACGAACTTTTATCGAGTTTTGAAAACAAAATATTTAAAATCACATATAGTTAGCTATTCATCACGGATTTCCTACTCGACATATAATATCTTCCACAGACAGCCTTCGTCCATCATATATCTTTTCGAATTGACAGAGTAACTAAAGTTAGGTATATTATTAAAAGGTACGAATTAATTCAAGTATTAATTAATTAATTTTTTTTTTGTACATTTGTAAATATCGGTTACTAACTGATGATCATAAAACTGTTAGAAGATACTATGATATAAACAAAATTTGTTGTTTCAATGTATTTTTTGCATTGACTTAAGAATTTATGACTTATTACTAATTGATGATCACAACACGCAAGTTAGGTTACATAGAAGTTTCTTCGAATCTACGTTTTTAAAAAATTGGAATAGAATCGTAAGCTTTGGAAGCTCACTTTTGTGACATTTTAAAAATAAAACTTTTAAGACGTAATTATCGTAATTATAGAAAAATAAAAAGATACAAAACAACATGGAAATTTTCACTACTACGTAAAAGCGTAGATGTTAACGAATATAAAATGATCTTCACTATAATAACAATTTTTCATCTAATTAAAAAAGAAACAGATAGAGAATTTAGTACAGTAGTAGACAGTATGTGATTTATTAAGTTCTCCAATATACAATGCAATTATTCCACACTACTACTACTTGGGAATTAAATACATTTTTTGCCAAGATTTAAAGAATATTTGTGATCTTTCCGCCTTTGTTTGTTAAAGAAAAGAGTTCACAAGGATTCAAATATCTACGAATTGTCAGTTCAAAGAAAAAAAATCTACGAATCGTTAATAAAAATATCTACGAATTAGATAATAGTTTAGGATTATAAATGGAAGATCGATATCTTGTCCGATATGATATTATGCCAAGTTGAAACACGAATTTCCTACGAATAAGTGTATCCAACAATAGGAGCAATACTGTTTTGTAAAGATGGTAGAAAACGAATGCTAGTTTTGATTAAACAACACTTGTAAATGTATATACATATTTTTTTCAAATCATTAAAAGAAAACATCCTTAAATATTATGGAGAAAAAGCAATGTCGAGGAATAATAGTGGAGTTGAATAGTTTGCTAAATGAGAGAATAATGAATAGGAAATTCGTGTAGGGCAAAGTGTTTTGTGGAAAGCAGAAAAAATAAGTATAATAAGTAGAGTTGAATCGGATTCCAAATGTTAGAGAAGAATGATAGAGAATATAATAAGGAAGACCAGACCCTAACAAACTTTTATCTTTTCTTCTTCGAGTGCAATGCAACCTTCCCAAAGCAGATACCCCATCCAGAACTGGTCCTAGGATTTATGAAGTTAGAAGCGGTGAAGAAATTTCGTCCCTTAGTTTTAGTTTTTTTTTTTTTTTTTAATTTGAAAAATTAATCA
>MU107212.1:0-61566 GCA_012274485.2 Sinapis alba | reverse complement strand
ATTTCATGATGGCTATGGAAGCAATGCCACATGGAGTGGTCCCTCAAGGAGAGCCATTGATCATACGCGAAGCAAACATGCCTCAGCATCAACATCAACCGCAAGATGAGCAGATGCAACTCATGGGTGCTGATGCACAGAGAATGGCTGCAATGATTTTGGAGAGAGGAGATCAACAAGGGATGTTCAGTGGTTATGGTATAGACAACAATGGGTCGGTTACAGCCACCGGGTATAACCAGATGGATGTGAATGATCACACGGCTGGTGGGTCATTGTGTGGACCATCTCTTGCTTTAGGAAGCTTTGGTGATGCTTATCAAATGGGTCAAGAGACAGAGCATCACATCAATCATGATCAGCTTCAGACACAGCTTATGCTTCAGCCTCCATTACAGGAAGGTCAAGAGCAAAATGAAGGACAGTTTCTGATGCAACCAATGGGACAAGAGAATCTCCATGAAGAAGAGGATGAGGAAGAGCTTGAGCCGCCGGTTAAGTGGAGGAAATCTGACAACAAGGAAGCTAGTTATTGATTAAAACCAAGAAAATAAAACATTTTCATTTGATGGATAGTTATTCTTGAGGGTCTAAGTTGCTTTTAAATTTGTTTTTTTTTTAATAAATGGCATTATTCATTGATTAATGTTTGCATCTACAAAAGAAATGTTTTCATCTACAGATTCAACATCCAAAAGCTGAATATGTATCACTTTTTTAAATCAGTGACTAATTCTGTATTTCTGAGCGAACCAAGGCAAGCAAATGAGCATAGTAACATGAAACTCAAAGACACTGTGGTAAAGAGAGTTTTTTTTTACGTTAGATCATACAGTCTCAGTTCTAGGTGAGGGGCACATGTAAATCACAGAAATGCGTTTCAAGTGTTACAGAAATTACATCATTTTATAGTATCAAATAGTTCGCTTTACTTACAACAAATCAGAGTGGCGCAGCGGAAGCGTGGTGAGCCCATAACCCACAGGTCCCAGGATCGAAACCTGGCTCTGATATGATGTTGTTTTAATTTTCAGGCTTTTCCTTTAGTATAAAACCGACAGTATATAAATCAAACCAAACCGAAGTAAATATAGCTTTAGAATTGTAGTTATATTTTTTACTAACCGAAATACCAAAAAACGAAAAAACGAACTGCAACCGAACCATTATCCAGATTGAACACCCCTAATTAAAAGAGAAAAAAGTCAAATGTGCTATTAAGGGATATATATTATGTAATCTCTTATTCTTGATATCCTTAGGAACTTATGATATATATAGATATTCAGGTCTATGAACAATAACACAATAACTTATATTGATTACATAATTTTCATGGAATCTTATTTATGATTTTAAAAAACTTGAATTGTTTTTAAACAATATGCAAAATTCTTTAGATTTTAACATGTGACTCCTCGTTGATCAACAACAACAGCATAAAATTTCTTTGTTGCGACAATGACTTCGAACCAGCGAACAATCTATGCTTGTAATTTAACAGCGGGTGATAATCTTAAATAGTCGAAACTATAATGAATGTGCTTAAAATCTCTGAATGGCTTTAAAAAAAAATCTTCAATTGACGAAAACATCCTGAACCTACTCGGTGACTCAGCGGATCATGAATATTGGATAGCAAATAACCACCTACTCTTTACATGGATTAAGCTAACCATTGAACCTAAGCTTTGTTCTAATATCTCTCATAAAGAAGTAGCTATGTACTTTTGGGATCACATCTAAAGACGATATACACTTAAAAGTGAAGCTCGATATCAACAATTTTGCGCTTCTCTTGCATATTATCATCAGCTAAGATCTTTGATGGAAGATTAATTCGGACGATTAACTAAAATATGGTATTCCATGGCTGAATGTTTGACAACTAAACATGTGGATGTAGAAAGTGTGGCTGTAATCTGGTGGCGGCACACGAAATAGAGTGTGCCACTATTAGAGTTCATGATTTCCTATTTGGTCTCGATGATGCACATCATGGTGCAGTACATTCACAAACTTCTGCTCAAATCCCTCTTTTGGATCTTGACATTGTATACCAAACTATAGTTCAAAACGAGATACATGTGAATGCAAATAAAGAACCACAAGCCGTGTTAAGCTTTGTATCTCAAGCACCAACACACTCGACTTCTTCTTCATCAAACTACCGACAATCCAACATGAGCAACGACAACTAACGGCCAAAATATACAAAGCGCGACGCAAATGTTAGTTGCACCATTTGTGGATGTATAAGCCATCACATGGTTGAATTTTCTGATTGGTGGGGAAGAAGACCTTGAAATAAATAAAAAAACTATCAAGGAGGACATAGCAACGTGAAGTCAACAGGATAAAACATCCACGCACAAGTAAACCCATCTCAAATAGTTGGTTATACAACTGAAATCAGAGAAAATTCAGCTATTACCGAAGTAGATCGACAAGGGTTAATTGGATTTTCTAACGCACAGTGAAAAACTTTGGTGAAACTTCTGAATCCTCAGAAGTCACATATGGATACATGACTCAGAGCTAAGAATGATGAAGCTATTTGGATATTGGATACATGGGCCACTCACCATGTGATCGGACGACTTAACCTCCTTTACGACCTACGGCATGTTCCATCAGTCTACGTAAATTTAGCAGCTGAAGCAAATATCTTATCTGACCAATAAGGCACTATCCAACTAACATCTTATATAACTGAAGAATGTGTATTATATATGTGGACGGTTTTCACACAGATTTGATATCATTCGGCCAACTTCTAACATACCTTTCACTTGTTAGTCAAGTTAATGATATACTTGTGGATTTTCAAGAACACATCATAAGAAATTGGAGCGGGTGAACATAAGAGTGAGGAACAATACCATTGCATTCCAAACAACTATAGCTGATGAAGGAGTTTTATGGAGTCATCATCATGTCATCCATCTTCTCGTATTGTGAGATTTGATTTTTGTTTTTATCTTAAATCTAGTATGTTTCACTTTGCTTATCTAATTGTGATCTTTGTCTTTGGTTAAATTAAATGTGAAACTCATTTTCTAAAATTTATTATAAAGCAATTAGTTTTTTTTAAAATTAATTTATTGTGATCTTTTGGATCCATATCGTACTTCAACGTTCTATTGCTCAAGATATTTTGATCATAGTAGATGATTATTTTCGAGCAGTATGGCTTTATCTTTTTCTCAAAAAAATGAGGTTTCAGCTCACCTACACAATTTTTTGACCTTGTAAAGCGACAATTCAATCATGACATGAAAAATCTTCACATTGACAATGAAACCAAATTCATGTACCTCCACAAAGTTTTTTTGGGAACAAGGCATTATTCATGAAACCTCATGTGTTGGGACCACAATAAAATGGACGTGTGGAACGGAAACATCGATGTATATTAAATATAACTCGGGCATTACGATTCTAAGCTGGTTAACCAAGTTATGGGCAGAATGCGCTCTAACAACATGTTATTTCGTAAATCAAACACCTTCCAAGCTTTTACAAGATAAAACACCTTTCAAGATGTTGTAAGCTCGCCCACATGTGTTCAATCAGCTTTGAGTCTTCAGAGACTTATGCTACACTCACAACTTAGATCATCACAGTGACAAGTTTGCATCTAGGAGTAGACGTTGTGTTTTATTGGCTGCTCTAATGGCAAGAAATAATGGCGTTTCTACGATCTTGAGAATGAAGTGTTCTTTACTTCTCGGGATGTTCTATTCCAGGAAAGTCTTTATTTTCTTAATGAAACCAGCTATCGACAGCACATCCCCGATCATTGAACATATCTTGACCACGACACAGCTCATAAACGAGTGTGAACCTACTTTGACCATGACTATGCCTCTAGCTGATACTAGAGAACGATCCTCGACATCAGATAGTGCTCTTAACACTAATATAATTTCGACCAAAACTGAAATGGTTAATATTGAGCAACTAGACTACGGGCTTAACTAAAGAAACTCTCGACACAACTTACAAATTACATCGTCAATGATATCAACAATGTCTCCATTAATACAGTCTAATCACTCCTCTCACGACAACAACCCCTCCATCAACGCCCTCATGACCATCCACTTTTTAACCATTACACTTATGATCGATTCTCTTATCCTTATCGCATTAATCTGACAGCATTGTCCTTTAGTTCCAAAATGTATGAAAACCTTATATGTAATAGCTAGTTTGTTTAATTTTCTATTTTTAATATTTTAGATATTAAATTATTTCATGTTTTAACTATTTTATTTTTCTAGATTTTAGATTTAAATTTTATTATTTTCCAATTTTGAAATATTGTTTTCCAAAAAAGCGTATGTGATGTTAATTGATCGTAATGGTTACAACCAATTAACATCATTAGTCGGATTAAATTCTGTTGTAACAATTACGACGAGTTACTATGACTGGTGATGGTAATTCTTCGTAACTATTACGAACAATTAACATCGACTACTGATGTTAATTCATCGTAATGTTTGAGTGTGTTTAACAATTATTTAATTACAAAACTATATGACTAAATAATAACAAATATTTATGATTTAACTACAATGAAACTATGTGACTTAAGGTTATGTATTACGACGAATTATGTCACGACGAATTAATGTTGATATATTAACATCATGAATTATACAACGACGGTATGTCAATTTTTTTAATACAACGCGTGTATAATGACAATTTATATTTTGTTGTTAGATTGTTCATGACAGGTGATTAACGACGAACTAACGATGATATGTGTCGTCGTTAATCACATGTTTTCTTGTCATGTTTTTGTTGTGCAGGTGATTAACGATGAACTAACAATAATATGTGTTGTTGTCAATCACATGTTTTCTTGTCGTGCTTCTGTTGTGGTTGAGCTAAAATCGATATAAATGAGTAATGCAAAATAAAGTTTAGAAATATGCTATGCGGTTTGTGATAGCTAGATTCTTTTAAAATAACATAGAAGTAACACATTAAAAATTTTGAAAAAACATTATTGATAATTTTGTTTAAATGTAAAATTTTATTCTTTTTTTGTCGGGACGTAAAATTTTATTCATAAATTGATTTGTAAACTTTTATATAGCTTTATTTTATATCTAAAAACTAAAATTTTGTGTTTAGAACTTTCACAAAATTATTAATACAGTTATAAACTCATAAGGCATTGTATATTTTATCAAAACCAAAATTTATGTATACAAAAAGGATTTAGCTAAAATAAAATTTAGTTTGATAAATTTTGTAAGTTCTTAAAATAAAATGTATTATTGATTTTAATAATATATATACTAAGAATATAATATGTTTAGACTATTTTTGAAGGAAAATTAAGAAAACTATTAGAACAAAACTTAACTTTATTTTGAATTCAGTATAAAGAGTTTGACAGCCCAATGAAAATATTGAATCGAATTTTGATTCCTAATTTATTACTCCTTCCGTTTCGAATTAATTGTCATTATAGAGAAAAAATTTCGTTTAAAAATAAGTGTCTTTTTATAGTTTCAATGTAAAATTTATTAAAAAAGTTTTTTCAGTTTATTTTTTTATTGGTCGAAATATGGTTAGATGTATATGTAATTGTATTTTTATTTTGAAAATATATAAAATTATATATTTTATTAATATGTGTGTATAAACTCATAACGATAATTAAAATGAAACGGAATGAGTAATAATCTTATTGAGATGCGTATATCAATTTGTAAATTATTATTATTTTTAAACTGAAGAGCAACATGGAGGAACCGAGCTTATTGGTGACGCATTCATGTGTGATTAGTATTAGTTAAATACTAATAACTTTCTTTTCCCTATGTGATCTACTTTTAGGGATGCCTCACCATGTTCACAAGTTACTACACGGTTTGACGTACTCGATCATCTATGACTAATGCTAATTAGTGTCTCGTGCACTTATGTAGACGCAAATACTTTATATTTAAGCAACTAATACATCGTGTCTTGTTAATTCCTAAATCACCAGATTTCGTTTTGCCAACCATGTTAAATGAGTGGCAACTTACCACGTTAATAGTCAAATCAGTGGATGAATTTTCTTATATAAATTTTGGTGAAGATGTATTTATGAAACTTGTTATCTCAAATTCCACGAGCCAACTATACATTAATGAGAAGCGGCTCGTGGCGGTGACAATAACTTTTATTTTACTGCAATGAACATGGCCAAATACAGTTTTGTTTTATAAAGAAAAACAATATTTTTGATGCAAAAACCTTTTAAGCTATTGTTTAACTCATGAAATCTATTTGCACTTGCAACATAGGTCATGCTTATCCACGTGGTTACTCCACAATAAGTATAGGCTTTGACTAATGACATGAGATACATTTAATTGAGTCTAAAAATGTTAACCAGTCAAATAATTAATTTTAATCTTTTGAAGTTGAGTTTGAGTTCTAATATATTATGATTGTGTTATAAATTGGAGTTATACCATTTGTATATTTGATAACTCAAAAGTTAGTTTAGAATCACAAAAATGTCATGTATCATAAGTTGAGTTAATATTTTTTGTTCTCTATTTTGTAAAAGTGTACAATCGGGCCAAAAAAGTTCACCATGACTGTTTTTTATGGAAGTCACTTGTTAATCAAAAATGTTTGTTATTTTTTTGTTACTTGTTCATAAAATAAAAATTATTAATTGTATTTGATACTTACACAAATAAAATTACTTCCACCTAATTATATGCTAGTCTTTATTACTATTTAATTTAAACTGTTTATTTCAGTATAAATTTAGTTAGTGTTACTTTCTTCAATCAAATTTTTTTTTTTTAGTTTTTGAAAAATATTAATATAAATATAATTTATTTTAAATAATACAGATTTCCATTCATATAAAAAACAAGCAAAATAACAGTCAGTAATTTTAATATAATAATAACTCATATTTATATAGTAATTCACTACATAAATCTACAATTAAAGTCATAAACGTTGTTAAAACTAATTATAGAATTTATCTGAGAATATATTTATAACAAAATTACCAAACTTTTCTGTATTGCAAATGTGATATCAGACATACACTAAGACGATTAATTTGTTCACTTAATTTTTCCAACACAAAATTAACATATATCTTGAACAAATTGGTTTATGTGTCACTTATGCACTATCTTTGATTTCATCACACTTTTTACATGAGATTTATAACACACTCATTTAATATAATGGTTTTTATGTTTTATTTGTAGTGATTGATAAAAAAATTCAAATTATATGGTTATTGGTTATTAGATTCTAACATTTTTACTAAAATAAAGTGTTATTGGTTTGATGACATATAAAATCCATTGTTATTTAAAAAGTTTGATTTTAATGATTCTATAATTCTATCAAAATTTAGTGTTATTGACACTTGATCAATTCTTTACAATTTAACTCATAAACAAAATCAAACTTTCAAAATTATGCATATATCCTCAAAATTCTTAAAATCATTATTGTTGAATAGTTTCATGAAGTTTTTAAATATGAAAAACTCTTTAAAACTTTTAAATTTTTTTGATAAATTTCTTAATGTTTAAAACTAACCAACTCTACCCAAATTCACTTTCCGCTAACCTCCATTACTCTAAAATCGAAAGCAATTTCTTTTTAGACAAGCCATGCATTTGGTACTATAAAACCGTTGAAAATATTTTATGAAAATAAGAAAAGTTTGCGGCCAATTGCATGAAGTACGGCGCAAAAGAGTAGTGTCACCTTTGTGTAACATATGCATGCATGGGGATCCACGTCCACTCTGTCGATATGAACTTACTTCCTCACTTCCCTTGACACCATTACTCAATTAGTCACTTGTATTTAAGTTTAACCCTTGGTGAGATCTGAACAACAGTCTTCACCCTCTCTTGATCTCAAAGCACACATAATTGTTCAGAAAATGAAGCAGAGAAATCTCATGACATTAGTGTTCTTATTGGCTTATTGCTTCGGCTCTGTTTGTGTGATAAACGCAGAGGACCCTTATCGTTTCTTCACGTGGACTGTTACTTATGGAACAAGATCCCCTTTAGGTGTTCCACAACAGGTTATACACATTTTATGTCTCTTCCTGGTATTTCTTATAAATCTCATATATATTGTTAATTATAATATTATAATGTTTACTTTTGTTTTCAGGTTATTCTTATCAATGGCCAGTTCCCTGGTCCTCCAATTGAAGGTGTAACAAACGATAACATCCTTGTTAATCTAATTAACAAGATCGATGAACCTTTACTCATCACCTGGTACGTACGTAGAGTTCAAGTAGCTGATTTTCGGAAAATAATACAAAGATAATAACTTATATGTAGAGTACTGGCTTTTACTACTAATCAATACTATAGTTCATTTTTACAATCACTGAATGATAAACAAGATTTTTTTACTGAAGAGGGTTTAGTAAAATTTTGTCATTAGACTGGCAACATAAAAACATTGAATATAAAAGTGTACAAGTAGTGATAAAGAAAAATATTACGGCTCTAACTAGTGACCATAAAAAGAATAATAAGAACAAAGGGGAAAAGAATGAAAAGAAACAAAATAAGAAAAATACTTGTTCCTTATGTTTTTTTTCGGATTTATTAAAGAATAATTTTATTCTATAATTTCTTAAATTGAAAAGAATGGGAAGGAACATTGAGAAAAGAATATTCTTTATAAATGGTGTCAAATTTAATGAATAAAGATGAATTAACTATTTTCACCCATTCCTTTGGTCACCATTTAGAGCCTACGTAATCACAAACTCAGTTTTTTTTTCCAATATGGTTCGTACAAAACTTGACACTTCACTTTATCAAAAACAAAATTGACAGTTCAAAAAATGTGTAGGAACGGAATAAAACAGAGGAGGATGTCATGGCAAGACGGAGTTTTGGGCACAAGCTGCCCAATCCAACCAAACTCGAATTGGACTTACCATTTCCAGCTTAAGGACCAAATCGGAACTTATACATACTTTGCTTCTACGTCGATGCACAGAGCAAGTGGTGCTTTTGGTGCACTCAATGTTCACCAGAGATCAGTCATCTTTCTTCCTTACCATAAACCTGATGGTGACTTCACTCTCCTCATCAGTGATTGGTACAAGATGGGCCATAAGGTACCAAAGATCCTTAACATACGAGTTAACTTAATTCCCAAGTAACCAAGTCATTTTTTAGGGTTTAACTATTGTTTTTGGCAGGCGCTACGTAAAAGGCTCGACTCTGGCCGTGCTCTTCCTCTTCCGGATGGTCTTCTGATTAATGGTGCTTCCAAAGGTTTAGCCTTTACCGGTCAACATGGTAAATCTTACTCCCTTCGTTTCAATTTAATTGTCTTTGTTGTACGAAAAAAAATTTTGCTTCAAAATAAGTCGTTTTATAGTTTCATTGTAAAATTTATTAAGAAGATTCTCCAGTTTATTTTTCTATTGGTCGAAATATGGTTAGTTGTATAGATAATTGTATTTTTATTTTGGAAATATACAAAATTATATTATTTTTATTAATATGTGTACAAAAATCCAGAACGACAATTAAAATTAAACCGAGCGAGTATTATTCAAAAAGTTCTCATCTTCCTATGACTTCTTTTATGTTATGCTTTTAAGCAAATTTGGTGCTTTGATTTACGGTATGTTTAACTTCTTATCATGAACTCTATGGCTGAGCTATTTTTTGTAACTTTTCTAGTATTTAATAGCAAACCTTTCGTAAAAAAAAAAAAAAAATGGTAAATCTCATGATCATTACCAAGATCCCTTTTTGTTTCTCTTAATTCAAGACAATTATTATTTGATCTCTCTATTGATGTCTTTTCGGGTTTTTAAAGGAAAATTTTACAGGTTTCGGATATCGAATGTTGGAATATCGACATCGATTAACTTTAGGATACAAGGACACATGATGACTCTCGTTGAAGTGGAAGGCTCTCACACTCTGGAAGAGGTCTATGAGTCGCTTGATGTACACGTTGGTCAGTCCTTGACCGTTCTGGTCACATTGAAGGCTCCGGTGAAAGACTACTTCATAGTGGCTTCAACACGGTTTACCAAACCGGTACTGACCACCACAGCCATCCTCCATTACAAAGGCTCAAGAACCAGACCATCTCGCCCCCTTCCCATTGGTCCTACTTACCATATCCACTGGTCCATGAAACAAGCAAGAACTATCAGGTAATTTATACAAAAATATCACTAAATGTAAACCGATATTTTTGGCTATTTGTTTGTTTTACATCTGGTATATAACTGGCATTAGGGATGCATATTCGGTTTTATCAATCTGTTAAATTGTAGAAATTATGGCGAATCGGTTCTATTTTGATTTATAAATTTTGGTCCAAATTTGGTTCGGTTTTTCTTTGTCAACACCTAATTTGAAATGTTACTTTAGGGTAAATTTGACGGCTAATGCAGCAAGGCCTAACCCACAGGGAGCGTTTCACTATGGTACCATACCTATAAGTCAAACTTTGGTTCTAGCCAACGGGAGAACAAAGATCAATGGGAAACTTCGGTACACAGTGAACCGTGTGTCGTACGTTAACCCAACAACTCCACTGAAACTAGCCGATTGGTACAATATTCCTGGAGTGTTCAATTTCAGGACCATTAAGAACATTCCTACACCAGGACCATCTATTCTCGGAACCTCGGTCTTAGATTTTGCTCTCCATGAGTATGTTGAGTTCGTGTTCCAGAACAACGAGAGATCTATCCAGTCTTGGCACATTGATGGCACTAATGCCTATGTTGTTGGGTAACTACTAATCCATGTTTCTTTTAACTCTTTCTCTATTTCTATAGCGCTAATATTTAACGATAGATCATATCAATATTTCAAATATTTGTCATTCATTGATCAAGTTTTGGCATATAATTAGATACGGGACAGGCACATGGAACATGGGCATGAGGAAACGTTACAATTACGTTGATGCTGTTTCAAGGCATACTTTTCAGGTAAAATATAAAAAACAACATTGATATTAGGTTATCGGCCGGTTGAAGGCCCAAAACAATCTCATCAAGATAAACCTCTATTATTGTTAAGGAATATGCTGGTTGATTTTGATGTTGATTCAAGGCCCAAAAACAATCGTTGCCTGGAAAATAACTATATGTTTTACTCCCTCCGTTTCAATTTAATTATCGTTATAGGAAAAAAATTTCGTTCCAAAATAATTGTCATTTTAAAATTTTAAAACAAAATTTATTAACAAAATTCTCCATTTTATTTTTCTATTGGTTGAAATATGGTTAGATGTATAGATAATCGTATTTTTATTTTGGAAATATACAAAATCATATGTTTTTTTAATATGTGTGCATAAACCTAGAACGCCATGTAAAATGAAATGGAAGAGTATTTTATACACAAAACTTGGTGGTCATTTGAATAGAACATACACTAGAATGTGTTGTCTAGTGGTTTGGGCCAAACAATTATTATGAATAATTTGATTGTTGTTAAGCAAATTAAATCGAGATTACACGAAATGTCTAATCTTGAAACAACACTTCTTAATCTTCTGACTATGTGTATTAGGTATATCCAATGTCGTGGACGAGCGTATTGGCATCGCTAGACAATAAAGGAATGTGGAATGTAAGGTCACAAATATGGTCAAGGAGATATTTAGGACAAGAACTCTATGTTCGTGTCTGGAACAACGAGAGATCTCTCTACACTGAAGCCGAACCGCCTCTTAACGCTATATATTGTGGAAAAGCCAAACGTCCCGTTTGATTTAAATAAATTTATCGCTTGTTGCTTTGCTTTTTCCTTTTTTCCTTATATATTTGAGGTTGTTATTAATTAGGCCACGAGGGTGTGTGACGTTTATATAAAGCCACTTCTGTAAGTTGTAGTGATGCGTTTCAAATCACGATGGTAACGACTTGCGGTTAACCAATCAATAAGAAATACTTTTCGAATATATTATGTTTTAGCAAAACATTAAAAATATATTTACAAAATATAATAAATTATATAAGTTTAGAAACAGTTAAATTTAACTATTATTCATCCTATAAAATACTGATGTTTAAAAATTTTCACACATATCAGAAAAATTAATACTACATTATTTTGTTTATTGTTTTTTGGTTTTATTAATAAAGTTTTATCATTCATAACATTACATTTTAATTTTAAGTGTAGTTTTAAAAATAAATGTATTATTATATTCTACAATGTTAAATATTATTCAAATGTGGAGGAGAATGTATTTGTTCTCTCTTTGTTTCTTAAAAATGTAATTTTTTTTTGTTACATAAAAATGTTATTTTAAAAATTAAATGTAAATTATATTTACTTGTACTTTAATATTAATTATAAATTATATTAATTTTATTAATATTTTTTTTTTTTTAAATATTATTGATTAAATATATATAATTAATAAAAATGTAAATTAGTTAATTATTTTTATTAATTTATGTAAAATGTGTTAAAATAATAATTTTAAGAAACGGAAGAAACATCTTAAAACTATAAATATTCTCCAAAACATGGGGAAACATTATTTTATCTATATTTTTAAAGAGAAAATCAATGATGACTTTGTTACAGAAACTAGCTGTCACATTGAAAGCTCTCCATTACACGAAACATATCTCTTTATTGGCGTTGAAAGATCACATCTTGATCCATTATTATATGAGCTACGTTGGATATAGTGATGTCTTGGTCATAGGCCTGATACTTAATATCTGATATAGGGGTGGGCATATTATCCGTAACCCGAAAATCGAACCGAAACCAAACCGAAAAAACCGAGACCGAAACCGAATTGAAAAACCCAAAAACCCGAACGGTTCCTATATTTCTAAACCCAAAAACCCGAAACCGAACCGGGACCGAACCGAAAACCGAACGGGTACCCGAATATTTTGAATATATTTAATTTTTTAATTATTTTTAATTTTAATTTATAGAAAATATAATTTATAAATAAAAAAATTCAAAAAATCCGAATTACCCGAATTACCCGAATATTTTTTTGGGTTTTTTCGGGTTTAACGTAAGTTTTGGGATTTTTTCGGTTTTTGGGGCTTTAAACCCGAACCAAACCCGAATTATTTTTAATTCGGTTCCACTTTGGGTTTTATAAAAAAATAAAAACCCGACCCGAACCCGACATTATCCGAACCGAACCGATCCGAAAAATGTCCGGTTCCTAAACGGTTCCTAAACTCCCCAACCCGAATTAACCCGAAAACTGAACAAACCGAACCAACCCGAACCGAAAACCCGAATGCCCAGCACTAATCTGATATCCGTTATTTGATGTGAAATCCGTTCCAATCTGCTTTAAAAACAAATATTTAAAGGATTCAGATCAGAATAGTGATTTTATGGATCTAACGGATTCGGATAGTAAAATTTTAAGTCTAAATATTCAGATCCAAATCCAGATTTATTATATATTTCTAAAATATTTGAAATATAATTAATATATATGTATACTATATATAATTTATATATAAAATAACTAAAATTTTAGTATTATAAATTTTTCAATAATTTTCATTTTAAAAAGGCTAAATAAATAATTAGTTAGTTAATTTTTAATTTAATTTTTTTTATATAAATGGATATGTGGATATTCGGATATTCAGATTTTAGTCTGTATATCTTAACTCCAGATATCCGGAAAGTCTGATTATATATTTGAATAACAATTTTCCATATTCCACAGATTCGGATTCGAGTCAGGATATTCTAAAATACTTGGGATATTCAATTCGTCTCACTCCTACTTGGTTATCTATTTTTGAAAATATATACAAATATACATATATTGATGTTACAAAAATTAAGCAAAAATTAAAATCAAATGAAATGAAATGGATTTATGTATTTTGTCATTATTTAAATCTAATGAAACAATAACAAAAAGCTTTTTACCGTCGAGTTGCTTCTTGGGCTGAAAGTAAATAAATGGTATTAGAAAGAGTAAACATACTAAAAACTTACGTTATTTATTTATTTTTGTTTATTTCATCAACTTAAATAGATCCTATGAATACTTTATAAACTAAACTGGTAATTTTATATCCATATAAACAACAAAAAAATATTTGTTTTTTTTGCACTTTACACAAGTTTGTCGGCCTTTGTATTCAAGATTAAGAGGATATGAATGATCTCTAAGTGAGTAAAACTTTTTTGAAGAATCTTGATGTCATTCAAATAGTTCGTGAAAACTGACCATTCCTCTGATGCAAAAATCATCTTCACCAATTAAATATAATATGTCACAAAAAGTAATATGGTATTAACGTAAATTTCTCATACTTTCTATTGCCCATATAAGGGTTTTCATCTATGAGTGCAATGTCGAAAGACTTGGTCTAGTATTCATTACTCCTATTAGTCCTTCAAATCCTTGTAACGTACTATACCATCCTTGTTTTGAAAACCTCTTCTGGTGTTTCTATGATTCATCTGTAAAACACCAACGACCCGAAATTGAGGGTAAGCTAAGTTCATGTGACTGTCGCAATTGGGTAGCTCCATTTATGATTGAGGTCAGAGCATCCGTCCAAAGTAATGATTCAGTCTCTGCCAATTTCAAAATATCCCTAAGATCAACATCAATATTATTGAAAATTTTATTATTTCAAACCATCCAAATATACCATAAAATCTATGCAAATTGATGATTGTCCATATATGGAGACACCCTCCAGTATAGATAATCTATTTTTATTTGTATTGTATAGGTTTTGGCATTTAGATTTTCGTATCCTTTGGTTGGTTTCTACTAAATCTATTTCTTCCAGGTTAGACATTTCAATCTAACTAAATATTTTAAAAAATTGGCTCGAATCAACTTTTTTGGATCTGAATCCACAACTAAAATACATATAAAAATACTTGTAATATTTGGGTACATAGTGAATTTAGACCGGTTTGAATATTTGTGACATGAAAATAATCCAAAAATACTTAAATGAAACAAAAACTTAAAATACTTGGAACTTGTAAAATACCCTAAAATATTCAAATATCTGAAACTAAATGAAATTGCTTGAAATCCGAAACTATATCTGAAAAGAACTTAAATAATATCAATAATACTAAAAATATCTAAATATTCAAATATACCTAATATATATAATATTCTGGATATTTTAGGTATCTGATTGGGTTTCAGAAAAAGACCGGACCTAAACTGAGATCTGTGGATTTAAAGAAAAATACCTTATAAATACTTAAGAATATACTAGGATCCATACTTAGTTGAGATAAAATGTTCGAGCTTAGGGTATGAATGGAGTGCAGAACAAAATACAAGACAAAAACAGATTAATTTGCATTTTGTACTGCATTTGTTACCCATTCAACATTTAAAATGTAGAACATAATAAAATTATAAAATAATTAAAAAATTGCATGCAGATTTATGAATGTGTTAATTCTTGAATTGCATGGACAAGAGAAAAAATGGGCAAGGGTCGAATGCAGGTGAAACCAATAACGTTTGAACATGTTTTTTTTATTAATTACTTGTAACAAATCTCATTTTTTCACTTTCTTTTAAATTAATCAAAAAACTATTTAAATATATGATTTAATATTCTTATTTCTCATTTATATAACAATTTATTTTTAGCTGAGTTTATTTATAGCAATGATATATAAAATAGATACTCTTATTTATATTATCTTCTATAAATATGCTAACAAGAAAATAGATATATTTAGTTTGCACATTCATAGTTTCTTTTTTTAAAATGTTGCAATTTATACATGTTATTTGATTCTTTTAAATATATGAACAGTAAAATCATGTATAATATTTACACAAAGTAACTAATATTACAAAATAAAATCTAAAATTTAAAAGAAAAACATAAAAAATCTATAGTTATTTACACATAATATATTTAAGATACTTATTTAAATTCTAACTATTTATTGATAGATATCATATCAAAATAATTATGAAATTTATTATTTTAAGTATATATTTATGTTTCAAATATTCATATTGGTTTTTCAGATACTTTTCAGATTTTTCATCCGTTCGGGTTCGGTTAACAACACTTTGGGTTCATATATATTTTATAAAACACTACAAAACTCATTCATGTTTTTTTACATTTTGGACTTGGTACGAGTCAGTTTTTCGGTTCGGATTCAGTTCAAAATTTAGGTTACAGATTTTATATCCAGCCTTAGTTAACGTCTTTGGATCTTAATATTATTTTAATTTGGACTATAAAAATTATTAAAAGGAAAAGGAATAGTCTTTATCATTTTAATGAATTTTATATAATTTTTGTTTTAATATATTTATTAGAATGATAATATTTTTTTTTTACGTTTTTTTTTTGTAGTTGTGTTTACCTAAAATATAATGTTTAAACTTTCTTTGTCTTTATTAAATTAATTAAAAAAAAAGATTGATAAGAAATTATATTTTTTATTTTAGATATTTAATTTATAATTTTTATTATTATTTGGCTAATTAGCTTAATTAATTAGATCTGCATTTGTTCTGTATGGTCTGTTTGATCTGTATTTGTTCTGCATGATCTGCATTTTAAGTTTGATCTGCATACCATTAGTATTGAATAAGAAATATAGTTGCAGAACCGAATCTAAATATCGATTTGTCGATCCTACCTTTCTAACAAAAGTATGGTCGGGTAGACATTAATCACATGTCTAAATGTATCGTCGAGTCGCCTATCAAAATAATTAAGTCCCCACTGGACTTATATTTCGATCTAAAAATCTCTTTCTTGACATTATCTTTTCTTGCCTTCATAAATTCATTCCATGCATATAACATATGCTTTTAACGAGCATTCAAATCATATATTACCAACAACAAAGTTTGGTGGCATCAAGGTCCCCAATTCAGACCAAGTGGCAAGTGATAGTGGGATAATAGTTTAACTCGAGAAAGAGTTGCTTTGTAGATGTACGTTGAAGTAAAGCCAACTCCAATAACACCAAAACAACAAATTTAGTAAAATTTAATCTTTAAAAAACATCAAAAATTATTATCTCATTAAATTTGGTGTCTTGTAAATAGTATTATACTAATTTTAGCGTAACAATATTTATCACATCAAATATTAAAATAAATTTTTTTTTTTTTTTTATTTAACTATATGTAGATCAGTATTATTGATAGTTTTAATTTAAAGTTAAATTAAATATATCATATTGTTTTGTATTTTTTATTTTGGTTTTCATATTTCAAAACCATTTATTATGTATTTTTCATTACATAAAATATTTTAATTTCAACTAATATTTTACATAAAAAATAAATTATTATACAAACTAACTAAAAGAACAAAATAAATAAACAGTGAAAAGATAAAATTATTAATTTTAGCAAATAAACATAAAATCTAAATGGTATAAAATATAATTAGTTAATTATAAATAATTAATGTATTAAAGTATTAAAATTGAAATATTAAGAATACATAACAAAATTTTGGTGTAGAATTTAATGTTATAGGTTGAAATGAAAATTAAAATTCAACATCAAAACATCAAATTTGGTGTAGTTTCAACATCAAATTTGGTGTTATAGTTAAAGTTGTCTTAGAAATCAATTTTGCTTAGAGTATTTCTAATGGTTACCTTCATACTTTTCTTAAAATGAGTTAAATTTAAAATGAGTTTAATTTTACTACAATATTCTTTTCATTTTCCATTAAAAATATGTCAATTACATTCTATTATAATACTTGATATTAGTTTTAATAATATTTTATTCTAAAAGCTTACAAATTTAATCTAATAATAATTTATTTTTAAAAAAAATATTTATATGTCATAGATAACTTTATTGTTTAATGACATATCGACTAATCCTATCAATTTAAGAAAGGCTCATTTAATGTTGCAAAATAGGTAGAATATTACATTATCTGATCCGAGTTTGAAATACTTTATGATTAATGTCATAGATAATTTTATTGTCTAATACTAGATTACTATGTAAAAGTTAAATTTAAACTGACTAAATAACAATAATTCAATTAGATATTTATTATATACATACGTTTGGTTTCTAATAGAATATAAATTATTTTATGTGAACAAGTAATTGTATTAACAAAAATATTAATAATTTTATTAAAGCATAAAACAAGAATATTTAATCCTTTAGATATGAATAAATTATATATTTTTTTGATATATTTGTAAATAAAAAAGTCCAGTAATAAAAAAGAGGTTGTGAATAGTATTCTTTTAAATTTGAAGAAATACTATTTATATCTTCATTTTCCCTCCGAAATGATATACTATTAAAAACAAAATGATATACTATTAAAAATATAATTTCTTTCATTTTTGATGTTTTTCTTTAAAATAAAAGACCATTAAAATTTGTCTTAGACATAAGATTATCTAGCCACGCTCAGCTAATTAGTCGAAATTGGTGAATGAATTATTCGTGCCACGTTTACTATAGATAATTTAGCTGCGTATGTAAAGTCTCAGCTAATTATCTAGAGTAACTGGCATGCAGAATGTAGTGGCATATACTGAAGCGCTCCTGGTCATATTTGATTTCTGACTATCACACCAAAATCCTTTAAACAAATGTTCAATTTTGAAATGTATATATTTTATGCTTTTTTGTCATCTTTTTTGTCATCGTATTGTTATGATTCTTACATACCAAAACATATATAGGAATCATAGCAGGCCGGTTAAATAGCGGAACAAACAATACAACTGTCCCGTATCTCATATGTATTAGAAGTTAAGAGTTTCAATATCTTTCTATAAATACATATTTTTGTATAGAACAAATAAAAATTTCATAAATAAATTTAAAAATGTCCAAAATATTCTATACGTATATAATTTTATTATTTTATTTGCATCAAAAATATATAAAATATTACTGATTTATTTTAAAAAAATTAAATACATATAAAGATAAAAAAATTGCCCTATACGACCCTCAATCAGAGTAGTCTAGTCCTGGTAAAAAAGGTCTGCAAATGCTATTAGCATGCGGATAATAGTGGTATGTACTAAAATATTCGTAATTTAATATGTTTTGGATGTAAGAAAGATCAAAATCGACAATTCACAAAACCATAATCGCAACTAAAGTAAGACACTTAACTACAATATATATGATAAAAATCCAATATATATTAGATACATTAATTGTACAATCTGATGAGTTATTTTTGTAAGTAATTTGATGAGTTATGATTGTCATATGAGTCATATTAAAACCCATCCGGACACTTTTGAGTATTTAATATATGATGAATATTAGATGAAGATTGACAACTGAGTCTATTTATTACTTTCTCCGTTTATATTAATGTTAATGTTAATTTTAACTTTTAAATTTTATTTGATTATAAGTATTATTTTATATTTTGAATATATATATTAAATAAAAAGTATATTTTGCTTTTATTTTTAATTTATTAATTGATAAAATCAAAAAAAAATTATACTAATATTTTTAATATACGTGTAAAAATATTAACCGACATTTAGTATAAAATGAAAGGAGTAGTTGGGTGATATTAATAATTAAGTATTCTTATTAATTAGCGATAATGACAGCTCAATAAATTCTAGGGTTTACAGCTAGATTCGTATCATAGTATATTAGATGTATAACAAGTCAGTTTTAGGTCGATAATACATTGCTAGCACGTATGTATAATTGAGAGTTTAACATTTTAGGAACAAAGTAAAGCTTCTAATGAAATTTGTAATTAATGCAACATTAGCAAAAATAAATGTAATACAACAAAATAGGATATTAAAAAAAAAAAACAAGTAGGCCCAATTTGATAATTTGATTATTGTTAGAGTTGCCCCCCCCAAAAAAGATTATTGTTAGAATTAGTTTTAAACTGCGCATAAAATCTTTGGATCCTGAAAGTTTTGTAGACTAGTAGTGGGTTAGCACAAAAGTTCAGCAACCCCCATCTTATGTTTAATTCCTTAAGAATATGAAGAGTGTACATCTAAACAGAAGAAACTGGGTCAACAAAAATAATTGTAGTATATTTTCTGATTTTTTGGAAAAATATTTCTGATTTTTATTTTCACACAACAATTAATCTAATCAATTTTATCAAAATACTCAACTTTAATTTGGTCTTTCCTGATTTGGTCATTTCATTTCCAAGTACACCTATACACACATATATAGATTATATATGTTGCTATCTACCACATTGACAAAATTTCCTTTAGAATGTATGTATATATTTTTTAATCAAATTTTCCTTTAGAATTAGTTTCTTACAGTAACACTAGAATGATTGAAATAAAAGTAATTAAGATCTTAAAGCATCCTAATATATATTTATTTTTTTGTAAAATGCTCTATCCATTATCTCTTGTACTATTATATATATATATATGTATGAAAAGGTTAAATAATATATAATTGTTAGGTCCACCTTTTATTTTTTCTAAACTGTACTAGAAAAAGTATGAGTACCTATATAAGTATATATAGAAGAAAACGATTACGTACCTGTATATATATACGTATTGCAGTTCTAACAAGAAAATACTTTATTTTAGATCGGATAAAATGTATATTTGTTATCTTTTTTTTTTGTTAAAAGATAGTATATGTTATTGGTGGGGATAAACTAAAAGTTAAATGAACATTATCGTGAGTAGCAATCACCACCACGATCCTCCTTACCGAACCGGCCTTTATTTAATATTCTCCCGAAACAACTACCTATAAAATCTTTCTATTTATATTTGTGGGTGTCAAAAGATTAAGACAATATCAAAAGTCAGAAGAATGAGTGAAAATAAGAAAAAACAACACTTTGTGCTAGTACATGGTTCGTGCCACGGTGCATGGTGCTGGTACAAGGTTAAGCCGCTGCTCGAGGCGGCGGGCCACCGAGTAACCGCCTTAAACTTATCTGCCTCCGGTATAGACACAAGGTCGATCACTGACATCTCCACATGTGAACAATATTCTGAACCGTTACTGAATCTCCTCAAGTCATTACCAAATGATGAGAAAGTTGTGCTCGTTGGTCATAGCTTTGGAGGCTTGAGTTTAGCTATCGCTATGGATAAGTTTCCCAACAAGATATCTGTCTCTGTGTTCTTGAGTGCTTTCATGCCCGATACTAAACACTCACCATCCTTCGTCTTGGAGAAGGTATAGTTCTTATATTCTAAATGATGATCACATATCAAGATAACTAGTATTTTTTTTAAGGTTAAGTATATATCAAGAAAAATGTTCATGCTGATCGCAAACGTTTCTTTCTTTAGCAATAGATGATTTATATAATTATTTTAAATAGGTCTTGTTGAGTTGAAGTTTGAACTGTAGGAAAATTTAGAGTAATGATCAGTCCAAGAATCAAACGTTTGCAAACGAAACCAAAAAATACTATTTATCTAGTACGCATAAGGAAGATTTCTTAGATAATATATATCTCAAATAAACGCACTTGATTATTTATTTATTTCTACTTGCTGGTTATAGATTAAATGAGAATATATATATATATATATATATATATATATATATATATATATATATATCCAGGTTTATATATTACTTTATAGTCAATAGGTTTCTAAACGATTTTTTGTTGTTGTTGTAACTTGGTTTCTAAACGATTATGTAACGTATATTGCTTTCTAAAAGATTTTGAAGGCGTTAGTGCTGACTATTATTTTATAGTCTCTCTCTATCAAAATAAGTAGTTTTAAGGTTTTCGCACATTGATTAAGGAGTTATAAATTTTTATACAATATTTCTCGTTTACCTAAAAATAACAATAGATATAGTTAATTCAACCTATAAAAAATCATATTACAAATATAAATGGTTAAAAATATTAATTTACATTTAATTTTTACATAGAAATTTGAAAATATCACTTAAAACAAATCATTTTTTAAAAAAAAAAATCCACTTTATCTTAAAGTGATAAGGATGGAATATATAAACTAATTAATTAAACAAGTTTTATAACCAAAATTTTCCGTAATAAAAAAAGAATTAAAAAAAAAAAAGAAATATCAAAAGATTTCCTTTTGGAAACACTATTAGAAACTTTGTGGTCTACATACGATGGAATTTAATGTCTACGCGTCCAATGAATTTTTATTTCTAACGTCTCAAACACAAGCGTCCAATGAATTTGTTTTTTTCTTCCAAGGTCTTTTTTTTTTGTCAACTCGTTCAAAGGTCTTAGACATACATAAAGTCCAGTGAATTTGTTTTGTTTTTTTTTGTCTTTTTGTCTTTCTAACGTCTCAAAAAGTCAAATGAATTTTTTTTTCTTTCTAACGTCTCGAGCACACAAGAAAAGTCTAATGTTTTTTTTTTTCATTTTGTACGTCTCAAAACACAAACGTCCAATTAATGTTGATATCTACCGAAATTCTGATACAATGTTACTCCATTAACTCACATGGATTCTACATTCATGGATTTTGCTTTATTTTAGATCTATTTTACTTTTGGATTTTGGTGTTAATATGTTTGCAGCTGTATATTAAACTCTGACAAATATATCTGAGTTTGACTTTTTGTAATGTAATGACGTAAAAGTTTGGAAGCAACATGGCACAAGAAGCATGGATGGGCACGGAGTTCAAACCATACGGCTCAGACAATTCCGGGCTTAGTATGTTCTTCAGCTCTGAGTTCATGAAGCTCGGTCTGTATCAGCTCTCTCCACTTGAGGTAATTGAGTAAATCGTCATATATCACATGCTACTGTATATGTTTTGAATTTATTATCTTTGTCAATAAAAAATCGAAAATCAAACTAGAATAATTTGGGTCATGGGACAATATTAAAATTAATTAATAAAAAGGTAAATACAAAATATGAATATTCAAACATATCTTCCATGACTTTTGTGGTCTTGCAGTTATTGCACCAGAAGAAAACAAAAATATATTAAATGAAATTCAAAAATGATATATATGAGATTTTCCCCCTTTAGACTTAAAGATTTGGATATTAAAAAAAAAAACAAATTCTGTAGACTATAAAAGATTTATCTTTTCATAAAAAGTTCTACATCTACATTAACTAAAATAAAACTATATAAAAGTTATGAAAGATAGTGGGTCGATGGCAATGGCATAAACACATGTAAGCCGGATTTTTTCTGAAGTAGTCCTACTACTGAACGGAAAAATTTGTTGATTTTTAACTTATTTTTGGCTCTGGTGGGGAATGTAATCTTGATGTAGGATCTTGAATTGGGATTGCTTTTAAAGAGACCTGGATCTTTATTTGTGAGCGACTTATCGAAGATGAAAAACTTCTCAGATGAAGGGTATGGTAATGTTCCTCGAGCTTACATAGTGTGCAAAGAGGACAAAGGCATACCTGAAGCATTCCAAAGATGGCTGATCGATAACTTTCCAGTGAATATAGTGATGGAGATGGTCGAGACAGATCACATGCCAATGTTCTGCAAGCCTCAGCAACTCTGTGATCACTTCATGGAAATCGCAGACAAATTTGTTTAAATAATCTTTCATGAAAATGGATTGGATTTGATGCAGATAAGGGTTTGTTGCAAATGAATAATAATGTATCTTTTTCAAAATTTGGAGTTTATTTTATAAGTTATGAATACCACCAAAATTTATTTTGTTTGTGATGAATTTCTGTTGTCATTATAAAAGTATCATACAAAATATTTTTGGACAAGTATCTTCAATATATTATTTAAGAAGTTTAAAACATATATTTTGATACTTGGTTACAAAATAAATGTCACTTAAAATTATATCAGATAATTATACTAAATTGTAATAATATTATTGTAATTCTTCTGTTTGTATTTTCCATTTTAATATATAGGTCTTCTTTTACCACGGTTTAAGCGTTAGTAAATTTTAGAAGTTCATAGAATTTGTTTACTGACTTTAAAAATATTTTACTCGTCGTATAGTATTTTAAATTACTTCATAATAAATAATATATCTTTACATTGCTGTATATGCAATTAATTTTGAAGTTTTTATTTGATAAATGAAGAAAAATAAATGTGTTTTAATGGTAATGCTACTAAAATATTTTTATAGAAATTTTATATTCAGATATTTATATGTACCACTTTAGATAATATAAATGAATATATAAAGTTACAACTATCTATTCTTAAAACTAATACTTTTTGTGTTTTAATATTCAACATTTTTAAAAAAATATCGTTTCAAATTAGATAACCTTCTCAATTTTTAATATAATTTTTTTTCTACTTTACATATTCATTCATGTCATCTATTATATTTTATTATTAATTAATTGTGATTATGCTAATATTTAANTTTAGAAGGGTTTTTTTTTTTTTTTGTTAAAGGGTTTTAGAAGGATATCTTAATATTTATATTACATTTTAAAATATGTCTTATCCGCTTGAACGTTATTCTTCCAAATGTTCTAACAAAGCAGAATCATGAAAGTAAAATTGTTAGTACTGCATAGAGGAAAGCAATATTTTAGAGAAAAGCAATTTATTTAGAGAAATTAAAATCTCTATAGATGTGTAGTGTCGGTGGGTGAAGAGTAGAAAAAATATAAGGATTGATGGGTGAAGAGTAGGAAAATTACATAGGGCTACCTTTAATCGCTTTAGACATTTTTTTTAAACACTAATTATATTAACCAACAGAGATTACAAGGGGGTGGAATTCATTTTAGGATACATTTGCCGGCAGGTTTTATAAAAACCTCAAGAGTCCAAAGCTCCAAGAATGGAGAGGCTAAGTCCCAAACATGGAAAGATTAAAGACTAGAACATGAACCATCCTTAATACAAACTGATCTAAACTAAAAGAAGTGAGGAACCAAACAAAAGAACCTTTACAAAATAATACACAATAAAGCACGATGACTTCAAGTGAACCCCTTTGAACGAGACAAGGCAAGGATGCCATTCAAAGCTAAAACCTCCGGCTTGCAACTCCTCTTATAGAGAATAGCCCATGCGATTAGGAGACCAGTGCTTCAAGATCCAATTTCAGTTCTTAAGTCTACAACCGGGAAGGCATTGACAAAGATAGAACATCACTGAGACGCCGAGATGAAGCAAGACAAGGAATAAGAATTCGATCAAATCTTTTGGTAAATGACAAGGAGCGAGACAACTCATAAATGGGTTCCACCATTCTCGAGAGATCAAAAAGGCCGAAGATCGAGACCCAAAATGAGCCAAGGGGAGCTCAAAGCCAACATGCAAATCATTCAAACCAAAAACAGGTTCATAACAAGAAGGGGAAAAATAAACCAATTCACTTCAACTAGACCGATCAATATCACATACAAAGATCAACATGCAAAGCTCTCATCTCCCAGTAAGGATAAGATCTAGATCTGGAATCCGACCAAAGCGAAAAACAAGAACAAAACATGAAGATCTAAATCGAATGAAACCAAAAAACAATGATTCAAAGAAACTAAACCCGACTCCGACTCTGAGAGAGCAACCAGAGTCGGAAAGCAAGCTTCAACAATGGAGGATTGATGAGAGAAGGCATAGGATTTTTGGAAGAGAGAGTTTGATATCTTGTTTGTAATAATAACTTTAGACTATCTCTAATATTTTTTTGGAATCTTATCTATTAAAATAAAGAAATTCTACAATAAAAATTAGGTTTACTTAAATATATTTTAAAAATAGTAATAGAGAACTATTATTTTTCTTTATAAATAAAAAATAACAATATCTCTATTTTAAAATAAAAAATAGAGAAAATGATAAATTTTTACATCTATATTATTAAAACTGAAGTACATTTTGGTACTATTTAGAAACATGAATAGTAGGATAAATGAGAATTGTTTGGAAACGTGGATAACAGATTAAACAGATTAAATACTTTCTTTATTTACACATTTAGTCATTATATTTCTTTTTTTATTTACAGATTATGCCATTTCATTTAAAACCAAATATCTAAATATCTAAACTAATTAATTAAAACCAAGTGTTTAAATTAATTGTTATTGATAATCTGAGAATATCAGTTAAAATATAGTATATATTATATAAAATAATTTTTAAATATAGTATTACCTTATTTAGTTTAGTCAAATATAAATTCAAAAATAAAATTAATAATAATTCATAGAAAACTAATTCAAAAATAAAATTTAGTATGTTATTTTATTTTAAAATAAATTAACAAAAAAACAATAGGTTAATATATAAATTGTACAATTATATCAAAATTATAAAATTTTAATATAATATTATGTACAAATAAATAATTTTTTATCAAACATCTATACTATAAAATAATATATTTTACTATGTATATAAATAACAAAACATGAAAAATATACATAAATATTTTTTATAAAACCAACAGTTTATGAATTTATATTAAACATAAGTTAAATCAAATACTTGCGCAGAGGTGCGGGTCAAGTTCTAGTAATACTATTATAGAGATAAACATCATTATCATTAATTTTTCTTTATATCTCGATCAAACCTGAAACATAACAAACGATGAGTTATCTCTTTTGATGGAAGACTAGCCAAAGATGTTAATTCATTTTTTTTCTATGGATAGAACATTTTCTATGTGCAACAAAGTAGAACAGTGTTATACCAAAAAAAAAAACAAAGTAGAACAGTGGTTAGAGAAGTGCCGTGAAGCATCTACTCAATGAAAGAGAAACCAGAAATATTCATTAGACAATCATACTAACGACAACTGAATCTAGAGAAGAAAACAACAACTATACAACATATCTAAGAGATGAAAAAAAATAAAACCCTCTGTCACAATCTAATTTTATCTCTTTTACAGTCTTTTAGCCGTTTGAATCTCTGCTTTGTTTCTCTCTTTCAAACTATTGGGCAGAAAAGTCTCCACTATTAAAAAAATTCTATAGCCACCACCCACCAGCTTTTCATGACTTAGAGCAATCTTAGAGCATGAACAACGGCGTCTCTTACCATAAGGGGTCCACAGAACGCAAGAACCAAGACAAAAACAAGCTTCAAAGTCGCTAAAGAAGAAACAATTTTGCTGGGTATTTTGCACTGTTCGCAGACCTGACTGACATGTGGTGACCCGCAATTGATTTAATTTTTTTTTTTTTTAAATCCAAAAAAAGCAAAAAAAAAAAATAAATAAATAAGAGACTCTAATGGGCCTCTGTGTTAATCATGCTCTTATTAATCTGGGTATCTTAAACAAAAAACAAAAAAAAATAATTTGAGTATTATTTCTTTTGACTAAAAAAAACTTGAGAGACTTTAAAAATGTAAGAAGTGATATAATGTGGGAGTCGAACACAAACAATCAAAATTTGTAAGAAAACATAACTTCTTAGGAACCAAAGTTTTGCGATAATAATCAAACATACACTACAAATTGAAAAGACGTAAAAGAGTTTTATCTTAATTTGGACTGGACCTTATAAAAAAACTTTATTCCCAAAGTTTATCTAGTAAATCGGATAAAAGCAGTAGAGCAACAAAGCATGGTGGAAAAACCTCTAACATAGGTTTGCTACACTAAAACCCACCTAGAACTAAGTTCTCCAAAGCTAAATCCGAATGAGGAGCGTGTTAAGTCTAAGAATACGTGAACGGGTGACTATGTCCTTCCATCTCGACCTTAGCTTATATACTCCTCGTTAGGTGATCCACTTCTTTTTACTGCATATTTGACATTTTCTTCGTTCCATTTTTCTCTGATCTTTTTTTAATCTCTAAGATTAGCGTTTATCCTCTTCGACAATTTTTCTTTTCTCTCATTTCTTCCTTATTTTTCTTCAAGCAAACAGACCATCATTGATTTTGGACTTCCTTATGATTTGGATCGTTGTGGGCCGTTGTTTCATGTTTTAAGCCGTTTTAGACTATTTTAGGATTTAGATCATTTTAGGATTTTTTCTGCAAATCTAGTCGTCCACTTTGAATTTGCAGTTTTTATGTCAATGAAATGATGAAAATACTTTTTTGTTGAAAATATATTCAGTGTTGAAGATTAACCATTTTCGACTTAAAGTTTGGCTAGTCTTACAAAAATAAAGATTTTTTAACCTCTTTCCACAAAATCTCCCAACGGTTACTTCACTACGACACATATACGAGAATGTCTTGTACAAGATAAGAGCGCAAAGGTCAAGGCATGAAGAAATTGGCAATGTGCGACAACTAGAGAGAGAGAGTATGGATTGGTTACACATTGTATATCAGCAACTTTCCTCTAAAAGAAGTGATGTAGATCAAAGATGCAGATCATATGGCTATGTTGTCCAAGCCTAAGAACTTTGTTTTTGGAGGTTGCAGATAAATAATATTTCTTCCATTTCATATTAGTTGTCGTTTCAGATCATACTCCCCCAAGTCTTAGGGGTCATGACTTTTACCACTGAAAGTACACAAGATTGTGAAACAAATCTTCTGTAGTATGAGATTGTTGATCTTCTGAGTTAAACTTCCAACTTGTTTGTACATAGGGGTGGGCGTTCAGATATCCGTTCAGATTTGGGTCGAGTATTTCAGATTTTCGGGTGTTTTCGTATAGGGGTATAAAATCAGTTCGGGTATTTCTGTACTTCGGGTATTTCTGTACTTCGGGTATTTGTAGTTTGAGTTCGGTTATTTCGGATCGGGTTCTGATATTTAGATTTTGAAGAAAAAAAATTAAGTTTCTTGTATTTAAAAATATAAGTTTTACCTAGCTGATTTTTTTTTCTTTTAGTAGATTGAATGATTAATAGATTTGGAGATAACATTTCTAAAATAAAAATAAAATATTAATTTGGTTATTGTTTTTAAATTTTGGATGTAACTTTTGTTAATACGTACAGTGTACATGAAACAAAAAGCTTAAGATGCATTTTAAATGAATATCAAATCACTTTGTATGTAATTATATGTATATTATATGATTTTAAAATATTTGTAACATTAATATAAATATTTTAATAAAACTGAGAGATTTAAACTAGAAATTTAAAGTTAAGTATATATATGTTCGGTTATCTTCGAATATTCATTTGGGTTCAGATATTACTCGTTTGGGTTCAGATATCTAATATCTCCTAAATTAATACCGGTTCGGATATTTTGTTACTTCATTATAGATTTTCGGGTCGGATATGGGTTCGGGTAAAATACTCAGGTCTAGTACACAAGGTTGGTGGGTCGCGTGTCTGAATACAGACAAGGTTGGTGGAAGCTTTTTTGCCCACCCCTATCTGATCTGAAACACCCCCCACCCCACACCCCACCCCCAAACAAAAAAAAACAGGCCCAAGAGTTCAAGAGTATGATATTGTTGATCTTCTGTAATTAGTTTCTTGCGTATAAATCGAAGAATCATAAAAAAAAAATTAACTGCACTGATTTAACTTCTCTACTCCTTGGAAAAATATTATCTGCAAACCTTTAACCGATGCATAAAGACCTAGGTAATGTTATATTCATTTTTAAAAAATGAAGAATAGTATCCATCTGGTCTTGTCTCTTGGGATCATCGCTGCAAATTAGTAACGATAACGAATACACATAAGAACTCTGTTCTTTCTTTATTTTATTTAATAAATGTAGAGGAAATTTCATGTGACTAGCTTCTCCATGTTTTGGAGTCTACGAAAAGTTATGAACATTTGGCAGTTACGTTCACCCTTTTAGAAAAAAATGCCAAACATGAAGAAACACGTGGTTGCAATAATGTCCAAAGTTATCTTTTGCCAAAACTATTCTAGCATACATTATCTTACAATAAAGGACTATTTATCTAGAGCAAGAAGGGTGAAATAAAAGAAGGCAATGGAGAACAAGAACCAGAAGCGGTTTGTGCTTGTCCATGGCCTATGCCACGGCGCATGGAGCTGGTACAAGGTGAAACCGATTCTCGAGGCTGCAGGTCACACTGTGACAGCAGTAAATCTAGCTGCGTCAGGTATTAACACAACCAGATTGGAAGAGATTCAAACACTACAGGATTACTGCAAACCGTTGCTTGATGTTCTGAGCTCGGATGAAGATAAGGTGGTTCTTGTTTCTCATAGCATGGGAGGAATAGCCGCAGCTTTTGCAGCTGACGTTTTCCCTCACAAGATCGCTGCTATTGTCTTTGTGACATCCTTCATGCCTGACACAACAAACCCACCTGCTTATGTTTTCAAAAATGTATGATGATTCTATTGCACGGCACCATCTCTTCTTACAAGTGATTTTCTGATGATATGTGAATGAAATCTGCAGCTGATGGCAAGCATTTCACAGCAAGATTGGTTGGATACAGTGCTGGGAAGCTACGGGAGGACTGATCATCCGTTACAGTTTGCTCTCTTTGGACCAAAGTTCTTGGCCAAGCATTTGTATCAACTTTCTCCAATCGAAGTAAGTCTCCTAAGCCTAACCAAAACCTATCTATTAAAGCGACAAACAAGAGTTTGCTAGAGTAACCTTTTTGTTTAGGATCTTGAATTGGCGAAAATGCTGGTGAGGGTAAACCCATCAGTTACAGACAATCTGGCAGGGACAAGAAGCTTCACTGAGGAAGGGTACGGATCTGTTACACGTATCTACATCATATGTGGAGAGGATAATGTGTTACATGATGATTACCAGCGTTGGATGATCAACAACTTTCCTGTCAAAGAAGTGATGGAGATCAAAGATTCGGATCATATGCCAATGTTCTCCAAGCCTCAAGAACTCTGTGCTCTTCTCTTGGAGATTGCAGATAGATACGCGTAAGAGAAACCTGCGAGTTAGTATAAACTCCATGTTCCATTAAAACTATAACCAAATATGTTGTTTATATGAATAAGAGTTCTTATATTTTTCCCTAAGATATAATTTGGGTTCTAAGTTTCTATCTAATCAAGAGGTCAACCAACTACCTCCATAAATTGTACCGACTTAAAACTAAAAGTCAATGTAAAAGTTGGTGTACAATTCTAAGACAACGACCTAAAACTAACAGTCAGTGTAATGTTGGTTTAACCATTCCCTGGAACTCTTATATGTACTGAACCAAAAAGCTGAAAAGAAAAAAAAGGCAATGGAGAAGAAGAGTAATAAACACTTTGTGCTTGTCCATACTGGATGCCACGGCGCGTGGAGTTGGTACAAGGTGAGAACACTTCTAGAAGCTGAAGGACACTGTGTCTCTGCTATTGATCTGGCAGCATCAGGTGTCAACACGACCAGAGTGGAAGAGATTCAGACGTTGAAAGATTATTCAAAGCCATTGCTAGAGATGATGTGCTCCCTTGCCTATGATGAAAAGGTGATTCTAGTCGCTCATAGCATGGGAGGTATACCTGCTGCTCTCGCTGCCGACATCTTCCCTTGTAAGACAGCTGCTATTGTCTTCTTGACATCTTCCATGCCTGACACCAAAAACCCGCCTGCTTACGTTTTCGAAAAGGTATAATTCATTCACTGACTCAGTGTAACATCAACTAGTGATTCTGACATATGAGTGAAAATCTGCAGTTGGTTGCAAGCATACCACCAGAAGAGTTCTTGGACACAGTGTTTGGAAGCTACGGGACATGTGATCGTCCTATACAGACTATTCTTTTTGGACCAAAGTTCTTGGCCGAGAAATTTTACCAATTGTCTCCACTTGAAGTAAGACTCTCCAAGCCTAACCAAACCTCTCAAATGAGATTGCTACTAACTTTGGTCAAATCTTTCATGGTTTAGGATCTTAAATTGGCGAAAATGTTGGTGAGGGTAAACCCATTAGTTACGAATAATCTGGCAGGGACAAGAAGCTTCAGTGAGGAAGGGTATGGATCGGTTACACGTATCTATATCATATGCGAAGAGGATATTATAATACCTAAGGAATACCAGCACTGGATAATCAGCAACTTTCCACCAAAAGAAGTAATAAAGATCAAAGATGCTGATCATATGCCAATGAACTCCAAGCCTCTGGAACTTTGTGCTCATCTCTTGGAAATTGCAGATAAATATGCGTGAATAAAACCTGAGATGATTGTCAACGCAAATTAGCTTCCACCACAATAAGTTAAGCCATATGGGAATCCATGTATATATATGAAAACTAAGCAAGTGATATTGTTCATAAGAACAGCTTTATGGATAAATTTAAGTAGTAAATCTTTTATTGTAGCATTTATAAAAAAAAGTGTAATATCTACATTGTGCAGAAAATCTTGCTGGATCTGTTTATCTTATACATCTAGAAACAATTTCTTATATAAACGGATGATCACCATAACCAATAATATCACAGACCAAAATTGTCAAGAAGCTTTGCCTTATGAGTCGATGTTTGTACCGTGTCTCATCTAACGAGTGAAAGGAGACTGATCTTGATCTTGACGGTGGATCAGTTCTTTGTATGATTGAAAAAAGGTTTGTCGTTTACAAATGAGAAAAAAGACCGTGAAAATAAACCGGTATTCAGAAAGCTAACCAGAAAAAATCAAATCGGCAAAAATCTTTAAGAGGCAAAACCTATTTCTAATCGCTGGGTAAGTATATTGATGTCAGGATCTCCCTCTTGTTGCCTTGCACCTCTGTTATATAGATGGTCTACGTCTCCATTTGTTCTAAGACGTTCTATCCTAATGGGTTTTAGTTCGTCGAGCCGAGTAACCGGCCGACGAATTGAGTCGTTGAGCCGAGTGTTTTAGTCGCTTTCGCAACCGGCTAAAAGCAGTCTTGAGCCGAGCTGCTACATTGCTCCGAGACACGTTAAGCTGATCCGATAGTTTGGACCAAACCTGCTAACTTATGGGTTTTACGAAGAGATGCAATTCATCACCTATAGTCGAGGATAGGGATTTTCACTGCACTTGATTTGGGTTCAAGAGTAGATATCGGACGGTGATGAATCTCATTATAAACTTCGTGTACTAATGTATCAAAATCATAAACATAAGGGACTAATTTGTATACAGTCAATATTTAAAAGTTTTTTTAAATCACATTTTGACAAAAACAAAAGCATTCTAACCAAAGCTAAAGCCATAACGTAAGCATATGCATAAATCCATAATACATACAAAGAGCTGTTTTTATGTAAATGCAAGTTAGGAAGTGTAGAATCTCCCGAGTGAGACACTTTAAAATTTTAACAATCAAATCACATATCCCTAAGTTTACTGAGATTAACAGGAGAGATGACTTTAACGTCACCATACAACAATTGATTCGCGATGATAACGTTTGCTGCTTCACTAGGATGATAAGGATCCCAAAACACATACTTGTCCCTTTCCTCGCACATACTCGATGTCGGTCCGCACGGTATTATGCCCGCGAACTGTCCTCCATTACCGCAACAAGCCTTTGTCGCCGTTTTGAACCCTACACAATGCCACCCATTACTAAATTGGATCATGCAGTTTAAGAAACTCATGGATATTGGTTTGAATTTTGGTTCAATCCGAAATTAATATTTTTTTTAAAAAAAAAAAGAAGAAGAAGAGAAAAGTTCACATTACACTAAACTTAAGTGATTTGCTGAAATTAGTACAGTAGAATATACCCAAATTTTATATGTATTATTATTAGTTAGTTGTGGATACTATACGGATATATTTTAGTTTTTTCGGTAATTAAAGGTTAATTTCTAGTTTTCGAGTAGATTTTATGTAATAAATAGTACTCTAATTGAACTATATCCAAAAAATTACGAGTATTAAACTGAAACGTGAATTGACTTGGAATCAATGGAAACCGAACCCAAACACTGTGACTTCCAAATGGGTCTAAAATCTCTCTAGCCAATATAGACCCTGAATCGATATGTTCCTATATGAATACTAGTATGCCTATATGCCTATGTGAAATATTGAAGAACAAAAATGAAATATTACCGTATTGTTTGTAATTAGTAATAAGTTCCATGACAAGATCGTAGACATTGGCATGCACGAACATTGCTCCGGGAAGCTTCTTGTTTAGGTCCTCTAGTAAGCTCTTAAGTTTAATATTGTATTGATTTGCTAGCTTATTAGCCAAATCCACACACTCATTTTCGTTTAGTTGATTAATCGTTTTCTGGTACGGTATGCATCCGATCGGTCCAACGTTCCCGATCACAAACTTCCTCGCATCCAATTGATACAATCTCTGCATTCCAATCATTAAAAAAAAAGAAACATTAATAGTAAGCTTCAAACATTCTTCGGACCATTCTTTTTGTGTTGCTTATTACGGTTAGTTGATCGCGGAGATGATCGAGCATGTCGTCAATGAAGTTATCAGGAGTTTGAGTGAGCCGTGTTCCAACGGAGAGAAGTGGGAATAGATAGTTGTTGAGGAAGTCGTTGGCTCCGATAGTGATGGAGAATATTGATTTCTTGCTTATATAATCTTTTGCTTTCTCTTTTCCAAGTAGATCATCGAATTGTTTACGTGTGGTGTTGAAGAAATCTACTTGTACATCCATACCTAACCTGTTCACCTACCAAATATTTACATTTACACCAAAACACACACATGTTAGAACTTTAAAATAAAATGTAAAACATTATCAACACAAATTGATTGATTAAAACTTACAAATATTCTTCCAGTTGCATTCATGATTCCTCCTCCGCCGGAGGCATAATTCACACCGGCTAATAAAGCTTTTCCGGTAGCATTTGGTGCTAAGAATGGGATCGCATAGTTCGCTGATCCGAGTTCTTCCCCTGAAATATAATAAATCAAACTGTTCATACCACTAATATAACATGTGTAGTAACATCAATATAAACATGAAGGTGTACGTGAGTTGAAATGAACATCATATCATATCCTAATGATGTATACCACATATCACTAGATAGGTGTTAAAGAATATAGATAGGTGTACGTACCAACGATGTCACCAATGGTCCGGCCATTAGTAAACCGACCGGTAGGATTTCCACCGGAGGCTTTGAAGTCGATACCATTAGGCTTCATATTGGCCCTAGACAAGGTCGGTAGATAATTATTGTTTCCGGCATCGACTAGAGAATCTCCAAATATAAAGGAAGCTCCTAATCCTCCATTATTATTGTTAACTCCACGGCCAGCAGCTTCCACTAAAGCAGTGAGAGTTAAGAGGAAGGAGAAAAAGAAGAAGAGAGACATGTCCATATCTCTTCTTGAACTAGAAGCCATATCTCTCGATTTAAAGAAACTTAAGTGTTTCTTTTCAGATTTATATAATGAAAGAAGGGTTTTGGATCTGTAGGAAACTTATGGGACTGTGCTTCAAGATTTTTCTAGTGGTGGTTCATCAACGTGGACTAGTTTTTCCTTTTGCTTGTGAGAAAATAACGACCTGGCCTTTGATTCGTTGAACGCTTGAGATCTCCGGATTTAAAATAATAATTAAATTAATCCAACTTAAGTAGTTCAAGTCTGTTGCACAATAAATTATAATATCAATTTCCAATAAGAAAAGTAACTACAGCTCAAAATATTTTATCATTACTTTTTATAACTAAAATAAAATTTATGTTTTTTAATTCATATTTGTATACTGTAACAAAAATGAGTTGAAAGACACTCTGTGCCAAATACTGAAGTAACATTTTTAACACAACATATTTTATTTTTTGAGAAATTAATAAAATTATTTTTCAAAAATACATTCAATCAAAAATATATTAATATTTAAATTTAGATTTTGATGATTGTTGTTTAGGGTTAGTATTAAGGGGATCAGGTAGAGTTTATAAATATTTTCTAAATATATTAAACAATTAGTTTAATGTCTTTTTATCACAAATTTAAGATATTTATGAAAATAATAATTTATTAGTGGTAAATTTGAACAGTAATATCAAACTTGTGGTACAATTGAAATTTCCTTTTTTTATTATATATTTCTGATATTTTTTAAAAATATTATTTTAACATTTTTGTTACATAAAATATGTTGTTTTATAATTTTAATATTAATTGAAAATTGTATTAATATTGTAAATAATTGTACTTATCTCAATGTTATTAATTAAAAAGATATAATTAATAAGAATATAAATGTGTTTCAATAAATATTTTAGTTTGTATGAAAATGTTAAATTGACACCTTTTAAAGAAATATGTGAAATTTTGTCAGAAATCATAAAATGTTATTTAAGAAAAGAGATTAGGTGTTAATCTGGTCAAGAAGGTGAGACTCATTTATTTGTATTTGCAAAACCTTACTCAAAACTTGTAAACTTTATTATTCATTTGGACATTATCTAAAAATGTGATATCCTTCCTTTTTCTATGATTTGCAGAAAATAGGTATGGTAATTTTATTTAACAGTTGAATAATTATTTATTATAAAAATAATAATTTATATATTCTCCATATTATCCAGCTGTATTGCATTACAATTACAAAGTACTCCCTCCGTTTCATATTATTTGTCGTTCTAGGTTTTTTCACACATATTAAGAAAACATATGATTTCGTATATTTCCAAAATAAAAACACAATTACCTATACACCTAACAATATTTCAACCAATAGAAAAATAAAAACACAATTACCTATGAATCTTATTAATGAATTTTGCATTGAAACTCTAAAACGACACTTATTTTGAAACGAAATTTTTTCCCTACAACGACAAGTAATATGAAACGGAGGGAGTACCTAATTTTTTTTAAAAAATTAAGTCCCATCAAATCAGAGTACTAAAGGAAACACTTTACACATTTCCCCAAATTCATGCACATTTTCAAATAAAAAATCCGACCGTTGCAGTCTCATCTTTAAACAAAAAAAAATTTGCTTCAGAGCAGTGAGAGACGAGAGAGATCTGTGCAATCAGAAAAGCAGTGGAATCATCATCACCATGCTCGCCATGAGAATAGCAACGGAAGCTTCAATGCCCAAATCAAACCCTAATCCAGACACCGAAGGAAGACCAAAGGCCTCACTCTATGAACAATGCCGAGAAGAGAGGATCAAAGAGAATCTTCAACGCATGCAGAATCTCGGCATCTTGAATCTCGCGAGAAAACTCCAGTCCGAGACCCGACCCGGTAAAAGAGCGTTCGGTAACTCTAACCCGACTCCGAGATCGACTCCTCCCACCGCGCCTTCCCGGAGATCTTCCCGGTATAATCTCTTCGTCGTCTCCCTCTCTGATTGAAAGACTAGGGTTTATGATTCCTCAGTCGAAATTAGGGTTTATGACTGCTCTGTTGACATTAGGGTTTAGGGTTCCCTCTATTGACATTAGGGTTTATGATTGGTCTGTTGACATTAGGGTTTCTCCTTTGAAATTAGGGTTTTTGATTTCTTGGTTTTGTCATTTTGTCAGATTGGAGAACACAACTCCTGTCACCTACAACGAGAGAGAGAATGTGAAGGGTAAAAAGGCTAGGCGAGAGAGCTTGTTGATTTGTGAAGGCTCAAGGGTGGAGGTTTACACAGAGGAACATGAGAAGCTGCTTGGGAACACAGAACGAAGCTGGACTTGTTTTGTTGATGGCTATGGCAAGGATGGAAAGCGGATTTATGATCCCTTTAAGGGTAAAACTTGTCACCAATGCAGGTTTACTTTACTCTTCTTTCTACTCTTAGATTCAGACATAATTGAGTGAACCAAACTCATGTGTTTCCTTTTCTGTCATGAGAGAGAACTTGCTTAATGCTTGAGTGTTTGTTTTGTAACCTGAAGTCAACTAAACCAAATGAAATTGTTCAATGCTTCAGTGTGTGTTGTTAGAAACGAAGTTGCTTGATGCTTTTGTGTGTGTGTTTAGTCCCTCTTTACACAGATATCTGAATCCAAACTGAAGACAAGTAAACCAAACGAAATTGATTAATGCTTCTTCAGTTTGTGTGTGTTTAGAAGCCAACTTGTTTGATGCTTTTGTTTTTTCAACTCTATGAAACGAAGTTGCTTAATGTTTCTGTGTGTCTCTTTACAAAAAACTCTGAATCCAAGATGGAGACAAGTACAACCAAACCCATATTGTCTTTGTCGTGAGAGAATTCGATATGGGGAAATATGTGTAACGAAATTGCTTAATGCTTCGGTCGTGTATGTGTGTTTACAGGCAGAAAACGCTTGGTCATCGCACACAGTGCAGCGAATGCGACATGGTCCAAGGACAATTCTGTGGAGATTGTTTGTTCATGAGGTGGGTACTCTCCTTTTTCTAGTTAAACACATTTGTGTAAGATCACTGTCAATGGAGTCTTTCTGTTGTTGGTATTGAATGTGTTTTGTTTTGTTGATGAATAGATATGGGGAACATGTTCTCGAAGCTCTTGAGAATCCAGACTGGGTTTGCCCTGTTTGTCGCGGGATTTGCAATTGCAGTTTGTGCCGGAACCATAAAGGATGGGTTCCAACTGGTCCCATTTATAGAAGGGTACGTTATTCTTTCGATCATTCATTTGCTTTGCCTTGTGTTTTTGGTTACTTTTGAATAGAATCAAAATTGAAGATTTATTTCTTGTTATTGTTTACAGATAGCTAAACTCGGCTACAAGTCTGTAGCGCATTATCTGATTCAAACCAAACGTGCACAAACTGATGATGTCACCCCGAATCAAGCTTCTGCAAAGAGATCACTTTCCTTCCAAGAAGCAAAACAACTTCCTGACATTGCTGATGATGATCTCCCTAATGAGGTACCAAAGCTTCAGATTATGGAAAGTCAAAATGGTGATTCCTTGAAGAAAGAGGAAGATGAAAACACAACGGCTGAGGAACCTAATCCAGCGTCAAATTCAGCTAAAAGGTCACTGAGCTTCTGCTTGCCTTCAGCGGATGTTCAAACTCCATGGGTTGATGTTCAGGTCAATGGTGATTATCTTCCAGAAGCTCATGAAAAGACAGAACAAATATCAAGTTTGGACTTCTTTCCTGGGGAAAATCAGACTTTTCTTGCGGTGGATGTTGAGGTTCTCAGCGTGGAGCCAAAGACCATTGGCAACTCGGTGACTACGAGAAGTAAGAAGAAAACATCTCTCGAACCTAATTCAGAGAACATTGGCAGCGCTGTGAATACTCGAAGCAAGAGGAAAGCGGCTGAGGAACCTTCTAATCCAGATAGTATTGGTGCAAGACTAAGGCAGCGTCGAAGGAGCCAAAGTGGCCTTTAGAAAGAAGTTTCAGAGAAACAAGCTATCTCTCATTCTCGCTTACATTTCCCCCCTGTGTCATGTTTTTTTTTTATTGCTCCTTCACAACTTAACCTCTCCCTCTGTGTTATGTCTCTCTGACTCTGTGTTATGTTTTCTTTGGTTGCCTGTTCAAGCTCCTTGACAATTCTCACAAGACTCTTTAGCATGTCAATTGTTGAGGATAACTCGGAATCTGTGTTTTTAAATGTAGAAATTTCATAAGTATCTGCCACAAATAGAAGAAAGATTCGTCTGCCACTAATAGAAGAAAGATTCGGTTTTGGTCTCTGTCTCTGACAGTTTACTCGGACTCAAAAATCTGAACTGGAGTTGATCCGGAATCGAATTTATAAGTATCTAATATTCTTATTTGTAATCGAATTTACAAGTATCTAATATTCTTATTCAAAATAACCTAATCTGAAAAGACCTGATTTGAATAGACCCATTCCAAAAGAACCGATCTAAATAGACCTAATTTGATAATAACCGAATTATACTCGACTTAAAACAAATGAATATCTAAGCTTGTGACTTTATAAGTTCTATTTTTTTTTATTTTAATGTGTGATTGTTGTTGTATTGTTTTTTTGTTTGCAATCTTTATAGTTATTTCTGTAATATTTTCATGCTATATCAAATAGCAAATTTAAAGTTTAAAATATTTAATTTAAATTATTAATAGTTTATTTTTTGTTATTTAAAAAGAAATTAGAGAAATGTAACAAGTTTTGGCTAAATTTTGATAGAATTTAGATACTTTGAGTTTTTCATGTCATAAATATTTGAAGCGATCCAGACCCGTCACCTACCCAGAAATTATAGGAATATTATTTACGAGTATTTAAACTATAAACCCAGATCAATCAAATCCGAAAATAACTGACATGAACCCGAATCAAAAATTCCAAGTACCTAATTGAGTCCAAATGTTTAAGACCCCAAAAATTTGATCCGAACCTAAAAAAAAAACCTAAATCTGATCCAAAGATCCAAATGCCTAAGCTTAGATGTAAGTTTTTCAAATTTTCACAATTTAATAACTTTTGAAACATAATATCAGACAAGAAATGTGAGTTAAGTCATGCTAGAAAATTCATAGTTCTCAAATAAAATAAATAGGTATGGGTGTTCAAGTGTTCAATTTAGTTTGGTTCGAGTTCGGTCGGGTTTTTGGTTTACGAGGCATGAAAGTTGATCCATTCATATATTTTTGAAGTTTGGTTTTCTAATTTGATTATAACATTGTAACATACCGTAAAGCCAGTTGAATCCGTTTTAAATTTTGTTTCGGTTTTACATCATATTTCAATTATCCATATACTTATTTGTGATTCAAAAATATACTATTTAGTTCACAAACTTGACAATCTTAAGCATTTTCAATGATCTAGAAGTAGTTATTAAGAAGAAAAAACAAGTTAAAACTACCAGTAATTAACAACTCTACAAAATAATAAATATTATTTAAACTTCAAAATGAAATAGCAATGATTAAATTTAGGAGCAAACTTATTAATAATTAAACTTTAGATGCAGTTATCAAAACATAAAAAAATCTTTTGTCAAATACCAAAATATATATTAAATTAAATATTTGAGTTAATTATTCATATAATAAATACTTTAGATACTCAATAATATTTTAGAGTATTTTGGATGTTTATTTGAGATTGATTTCGAGTTTGGTTAGAATTTCTTTGAAAACTTTGAATTTTCAGGTTTTTCGGTCATCTATTCAGGTTTTTGATTCGGAAATATCTATAATCAAAAATACTACAAAACAATATTTATTCGGTATTTATGTTGAATTCTGTTCGATTCAGATTGCCTTCATCGGATTGAGTTTGGTTTGAATTTTCGGATTCTATTTATTTGTCTACCTCTTAAAAACAGTATCTATACAATATTAGGCGTAACTGTCTTTAAGAAAATAAGAAATGTGAGGTTAATCCATGCTAGAAAAAGTATAGTTTTGGAAATAAAACAAAACATAAAAAAAAAAGTATATGGAAATTGTTGGTCAAGTTTTTTAAGTTATAAATTTGTTCCGAATTAAAAGATAATCATTAAAAGATAATATGTCATGCAGATTTCTTTTTATCTAATTTGAATAAATATTCTGGCAAATCTTTTTCTTAAATGTGGAGTCTAAGACCACCTCCATTGAGGGGTTCTCCCTTTAAGATTCTAAATATATGTATTATGTATCTATATATGTATGTATATATTATAGAAGTATAGGTATATGTGGGGTCCACAATTATTGTGGAACCCCATAAATAAGGGTTCTTATTGATTCTAAAAACCCTCTTTTAAGAACCTTCACCTATTTTTTTATGCAACTCCACAATTACTTATGCATATATAATATATATATACATATATACATATATAACACATATATTAAGAACCCCAATGGGAGAACTCCCATTGGAGGTGCTCTAAAGAGAGCAAGAATCTTCCCACAGTTCTCAACCTAACATATTTAATACGCATATATATTGTCTGTTCACCCAACACCCTCAAACATATCTAGTCAAAGCTCTTTTTTACTTTCTTAAATTGACCATAATATATCTTAAGGTTTAAAATTAATCAACAGATCGAATAATCCTAAAATGTGGACAGTAATTTTTTTTTCTTTTATATTTAAGCGAATCAAATTTTCGTTACTGCCAGAGTTGACTATATCAACCGTTTTTCAGGGCACAATATACGACAAAAATTTGTTTTTAATAACAGAAAAATCCAAATTTCGTTATATTTTATAATTAAATAAACAAGTTAGTAATAGTAACATTACAGTCTGTCATAAGTGCATTAAAAATGAGCTTATTATGAGATCTTTAACTAAAAGAGCAAATAATGATTACAGAAATTGAATTAATTTAGCTGAAAACCCTAAACGCAGGAGGAGGAGCCACCACTATTCTCTCTCTGCTTTTGTGTAAAATAAAAGTCAATGCCTTTTTGACCGGACCTGTAAAAAAGAAAGGCTAGAGAGAGAGAGAAGCCCACTGAGTAGAGAGAGAGTAGTAGTAAATGAAACGAGAGATTGGTGGTGAAAGGACTCAGCTTCGCATTTATTATCTAATCTTCCAAACACACAAACAAAAAAACAAAACAAAAAAAAAGATCTTCTTCTTCTTCTTTATGTTCTGTTCTGTTTCTAGGGTTTCTTGGATTCTATCTCCTCTTTGAATTTCTGTTCATTTTTTTTCGTGAAATTCGTTTGATTAAACCCCAAAATCATTTAAATTTTTATTCTTTATCTTCTGGGTTCACTGAAAGTTTCCGTCTTTAGAGGCACCTTCTTGATCCGTTTCAAGATCTTCTTCTTCTCAATTCTTAGGGCTTTTTCTTATGGGTCTTTCCTTTTGCTGCTAAATCTCCAGAAAGATTATGCATTTCCCTCTGTGGAAGCAAATCCACCACTGTGCTGCTCTCATCTTAGATAAGAGCAAGAGCAGGAGGAGACATGACGGCTCTGATTCACCAACTGATGTCAGAAGAAAAGCTTCTATGCTTCGAAAGCTCTACGAAGATAAGCTCAGAGAAGCTCTCGAAGAAGCATCTGAGAACGGTTCACTCCACAAATCTCAAGACATAGACCAAGAAGACGAGAACTTGGGTCGGTCTAGATCCTTGGCTAGGCTCCACGCGCAACGAGAGTTTCTCCGCGCGACCGCTTTAGCCGCTGAACGAGATTTCCAGTCAGAAGACGACATTCCTCAGCTTCTTGAAGCTTTCAGTAAGTTCCTGACAATGTACCCGAAGTATCAGACATCTGAGAAAGTTGATCAGTTGAGATCTGATGAGTATGGTCACTTGTCGGATTCCAGTTCCAAGGTATGTCTTGATTACTGTGGGTTTGGTCTGTTTTCGTATGTTCAGACTCTGCATTATTGGGATTCATGTACGTTTAGTCTCTCTGAGATCACTGCTAATTTGAGTAACCATGCGCTTTACGGTGGAGCTGAGAGTGGAACTGTGGAACATGATCTCAAGACTAGGATAATGGATTATCTCAACATCCCTGAGAGTGAGTATGGTCTTGTTTTCACTGTTAGTAGAGGCTCTGCGTTTAGGTTGCTTGCTGAGTCTTACCCTTTTCAAACAAACAAGCGGCTTCTGACAATGTTTGACCATGAGAGCCAGTCTGTGAACTGGATGGCTCAAACTGCGAGAGAGAAAGGTGCTAAAGCTTACAACGCTTGGTTTAAATGGCCAACTTTGAAGCTATGTTCGACTGATCTGAAGAAGCGTTTGTCTCATAAGAAGAGGAAGAAGAAGGATTCTGCTGTTGGGTTGTTTGTGTTTCCTGCGCAGTCTAGAGTTACGGGTTCTAAGTACTCTTACCAATGGATGGCTCTGGCTCAGCAGAACAACTGGCATGTGTTACTTGATGCTGGCTCTTTAGGTCCAAAAGATATGGACTCGCTCGGGTTATCCTTGTTTCGACCAGAGTTTATCATCACTTCCTTCTACAAGGTGTTTGGGCATGATCCTACAGGGTTTGGCTGTCTGTTGATTAAGAAGTCGGTGATGGGTAATCTCCAGAGTCAGTCTGGTAAAACAGGATCAGGCATTGTAAAGATCACACCTCAGTACCCGTTATATCTCAGTGATTCCATAGATGGGTTGGACGGTTTGGTTGGTTTTGAAGATCATGACGTTGTTGGTACAAATGGCTATAAACCTGCCGCCACGGAAGCTGCTCGTAAAGGAGCTCAGATGCCGGCTTTCTCTGGTGCATACACTTCAGCTCAAGTGAGAGATGTGTTTGAGACAGAGCTCTTAGATGATAGTATCTCTGACCGAGATGGGACTAGTAGCACCATATTTGAAGAGAATGAAAGCGTTTCGGTTGGAGGGTTGATGAAAAGTCCAGCTTTTAGTGAAGATGAGTCATCAGACAACTCGTTTTGGATCGATTTGGGTCATAGTCCGCTTGGTTCTGACCCCTTGAACCACCATAAAATCGCCTCTCCCTTGCCACCGTTCTGGTTTACCAGCAAACGGCAATCGCCTAGACCTGTAGCAAAGAGTTACAGCAGTCCTATGTATGATGGTAAAGATGTCCTCTCGTTTGATGCTGCAGTTATGTCAGTTACTCAGGAGAGTAACTCAACGCCATCACGGAACCTGAGGAACTCCAGTAGTCTCTTGACACAAGAGATACAGGAAGAAGAACAATGTGGTTTTGGAACAAATGGCTCAAGCTCCAAGATTTGCTCTGATATGAAAGAGAATGCTATTAGACGAGAAACAGAAGGAGAGTTCAGGTTACTGGGAAGAAGGGGAAGGCTTATGGGGGTTGAAGATGAACAGCCAAGCAGAGGAACAAGGGTTTCATTTAACGTGGACCGTGTCAGTCATAGTCTGGACCAAGGTGAAGCTTCTCTGGCAAGTGCGTACGACGAAAGCGATGGTGAAAACCAGAATGAGGATGATTGGGAGAGAAGGGAGCCTGAGATAGTTTGCAGCCATATCGATCATGTGAATATGTTAGGTCTTAGTAAAACCACAACTAGACTCAGGTTCCTTATAAACTGGCTTGTGATCTCTTTGCTGCAACTGAAGGTGCCTGAAACAGGCGGTGACAGACACATGAATCTTGTGCAGATATATGGGCCAAAGATAAAGTACGAAAGAGGAGCAGCGGTTGCTTTCAACGTGAAAGACAAAAGCAAGGGTTTTGTAAGTCCAGAGGTTGTTCTAAAACTGGCTGAAAGAGAAGGTGTGTGTCTTGGTATTGGCATCTTGAGTCACATTCGAATGATGGATGTCCCGAGAAATCATCATCATCGTGGGGGAGCTAGGATCAAGGAAGAAAGCTCTTTGCATCTGCAGAGAGAAGCTGGTAAGCGAGGAGGAGGAGGGTATGTGAGATTTGAGGTTGTGACAGCATCTCTGAGCTTTTTGACAAACTTTGAAGATGTTTATAAGTTATGGGCTTTTGTGGCCAAGTTCCTAAACCCTGGTTTCAGCAGAGAAGGAACGCTCCCCACTGTAGTTGAAGATGAGGAAGCAGAGGAGTCAGAGACGTGATGGAGAAAAACAAAAGCCAGAAACTTTTTGAATACGACTCAGAAGAGGCTTGCTTGACTGCTGCATCCTAGAGCTGGGGAGGGTCGTGCTTTTGGAAATGGAAGTAAAAACTGTGAGTTGAGAGTTGCTATATAGTTTTTTTTTTGGTTTGCGTTTTGATGTGTTATCAGTTGTGAGATAGGGAGGGAACAATTCTTGTAATCTGGAAAGCAGAACAGTGTTTGGCCAAAGATTTCACGTTTAGATTAAAAGCGTTAGCTCTGACACCAACCTCTCATCATCAAGTCTTGTATACATATCCGGAAATCAAAATGAATTATGGTTTAGACCCTGAATATATATGTCTCTCTCTAGACACACAAAAAGCCATTTTTTCTGTGTATCTTAGCTTCTTCGCCATCTTAGACCATCATTATCTTCGGTCTCTTAACCAGGATTCTTAACTTCAGATAAGAGACGTGTTTTAGCCTTTCTTAGTTTTTAACTAAAAAACTAATAACCATTTTTTAAATAAGAAATATAAGAATCATTTTTAACCAAAAATTATATTAAAAAAACAAAAAAATGTCAAATCATGAGTTAAAAACCCTAATTAATAGACCATAATGATGCCTTGTCTTATTATGTTTTTGGCATAATATGAACAACCTAAGATCATTTGTGACAGTAGGATATAGAGTATGAATGAAAGGGCAGGAGAAACACAAGAGGCACGCTGAAGCAGATGAACTGCTTTTTGATAGCCATTCACCATCTATTTATATTTAACAAGCAGTTCATTTTAAAAAATAATAAAATATATATGATCTGATAGCAGTTCAAATATACAAGTAATAATCATGATTTACACTCTACAGTAATAACTTCACCAATTTGATGTGTTTCAAGTGGATCTCCTGTATTTTTTTCCTTTTTTGTTCATTTTTAACATAATAATAAGCAATTTATATTCACTAAATATTATTATAATTTTTTAAAATATCACAATTATTAAATCTAATTTACTATCCGTAATTCTGCTTTTTAATTTTTTTATAGTATCTAGGTACTAGGTATTAAATTCGTATATTTTCACATTCATTTTTAATTTTCATATGCTTCAACTAGAATATATAAAATATAATCATTTTATTTCAAAATGATTTATATTTCAAATTTTTCATATATTAATATATCATATTAAATTATAATTTTTCTGATGATTTTTCCATAATTTAAAACAAGTAAAAATTTAATATGTGCAATTAAGTTTTTTTAAAGTTTGAAATTAATCATTATTACTTGATAAAAATGTTTTGAAAATTGTAGTAACTTGAAGTTAGTATCATATTTATTAATTTATATATTTTATTTATATACTATATATTTTGATCTTTTATTATAACTTTGTCGTTTATATATAATATGTTTTATTTAAATTGTATTTATGATTTAAACGTAATAAATTGTCTGATATGCATTTCTTATATATGATCTGTATTTTTCATATATGATTTGTATTTCTCTTGCATAATCTGCTTGATCTGCACTTGTTCTGCTTAATCTGCATTTGTTCTGCTTGATCTGCATGATCTGCTTGATCTGCACCGCTTGAACTGCTTTTACCATTCGAAACCATAAGCTTTGTGCCCCTATCAATATTTGTTACAGTAAAAAGAACTATTTCACTCTTAAGCTCGAAATAAATTTTAAGGATGTGATCCGTTTTTAAATGTGAAATAAACATAAGCGTTTGTCCACTGAAAAACAAAACCTGGCGACGAGTCAATAAGGTACAGATAAATTAGCGTGACCAGCATTTAAGGTCTCCGGACAAAGCAAGCTGCATCTTCTATATCATAAAGAAAATGTAATTTCTATCAAATATATAAATCTCAACGACAAAGGAGAACGAGTAATTTTTTGTTGTTGAGGTTAAACGATCGATTGCCTATAAAAAGAGAGTCTAATCTAGGCTATGTTTAGAGCCATAGAGATTGGACAGTCTCGGTCACTTGCTTCATCTGCTGAAGAGGGATCTGTTTTTTTTTCCTACATAGAGCTCTTAGAGAGAGATTTAAAAAAAGATAAACTAACGATTTTGATAATTCTTTGTTTAAGGAACTCGATTCAATAATTAAATTCGTTTCGCATTTATAACATGTTTCTTAAGTTTGATTTATTTCTAAATAAACGAGATTCCTGACTCTCTTTTTTTATCCCTAACTAATTTATTTGAACAATGACTCTTTGTTTAAATTTTAAACTCGAGTAATTTGTTTTCAGTATTGCAGATCGCACAGAACCAACGAGTTAATAAACCTCACGCGCCTATTTATCGTCATCAAGCTCCCTGCCGCTGCCCTGATGTTAGTTAGTAAAACCCTAACTAAACCCCATCTCTATACTCTAAAAGATAAAATCCTATGAACCTCTGAAAATTCACTTTGAAATCGGGTTTATAGTGAGGTCACACCGATGCATTCATCTCTGAAATCGAATCCAAGCTCTCGTCTTTTTCTCAACCCATCTAAATCAACGCCAACCCAATACCCAATCTTCACTTTCCCGAGAAAATCCTCACCCAACAAGTCTCTGAGAACCTCCATTGACTTCGAGCAAGAAGGAGCTTCGAAAGAGGTCGTGCCCAGTAACGTAACTCGTCGGCTTCCGATTGTAATCAAAAGCTCCGGCAGAGTTTCTAGGTACTTCCTCAAAGGAGACTCCTTGGAGCTTGTATGTATTGATGAGGATGATGATACGACATCGTTTTCACCTCGCCGCCTTGACATTGAGTTCTTGAAATTGATTAAACTTTCATCTTTAGCTGCAAAAGACTTCTTTATACCCAAACAAGTCAGTGATAGTTATATAAGTTATGTGAAATGGAAGTTCTTGCACAGAGTTTTCAGCTCTGCCCTTCAGGTTCTTGCCACTCAGGTGAACACTCACTGTCTTTCAATTGGAACCGAACAGACATGAGTTGATGTTTCTTTGTTTTTTTTTTGTGTGGTTATAGGCTATGTTTAGAGCCATAGGGATTGGTCAGTCTCGGTCACTTGCTTCATCTGCTGCTTTTAATTGGATTCTGAAAGATGGGCTTGGACGTTTAAGTAGATGTATATACACTGCAAGTCTTGCTTCTGCCTTTGACACTAATCTCAAGAGAGTTAGGTTCTCGACGTCTGTACTCTTCAGCCTGAGCATTGGAGTTGAGTTAATGACTCCAGTATTCCCACACTACTTCCTTCTCCTAGCTTCCATCGCCAACATTGCTAAACAAATTAGCCTCTCTTGCTACTTAGCAACCGGTGTAAGGTTTCCTAACGTTGACTTGAGTTTTTATGTTTTGTGTTCACAATGCTTCCACGCGTGCAGTCAGCTGTGCATCGAAGCTTTGCTGTAGCGGATAACCTCGGTGAAGTCTCTGCAAAGGCTCAGGTCTTCTTTCTTTCTTTCAAAAACCTAAACGACTTCTCTATCGTTTGTATCACGTCTGACTTTGTTAGTGAATTTTCAGATTCAAACCGTGTGTTTTGATAACCTTGGTCTCCTACTGGCTGTTCTTCTAAATATGCTATTCCAAAACAACCAAAGGTTAGATGAGATTCTAGTACAGTTTTTTTTTTTTTTGAGTTGTTTCGTTCGTCTCCTGACTTGCTGTTATGTGCTAGACTGCAGGCAAGTCTACCTTTTGTTCTATATCCAATTTTTTCCACAATTGATCTCCTTGGCATTTATCAAGGGCTTAAGCATATCAATCTGCAAACGTTAACCAAGGTAGCCTATTTTGTTATCTTGGTGATGAGACCAAAAACAGTGGAGACTACTCTTATGTTACAAGCTTTTGTTTTTCCTCTTCTTATCAGAATAGACTTGAAATCATTCTGGAAATATGGATTCAATCTCGTCAAGTACCTTCCCCTGCCGAAGTGAGCAAAGAGGAAGGAGTTGATCTTTTAGGGATCAGAGGTGAAAAAAAACAGAACCCTCTTCATGATATGGAGGGTTGGTAAAGCTGAATTGTTCATATGTTGTTTGTAGCTAGCAAAAGGGTTTGGCCCATCAGAATAGGATGCTTAGATCCGAAGGCTCAGATTCCTAAGCTATCAATGATGGCGATGCAATCACTCTGCAATGATGACGGTTACTTCATAACTTTGGAGCTTTCCTCTCAAGGTTTCAGAAGACCACCAAGAGTGAGTTCTTATATATGCTATCTTATTATATTATATCCCTCATGATTCTCTTGTTTGATCTTTAACTACTTGGTAAATCATCTAGCCGGGGATCGTTATCTGTCTGCGTGAAGGAGCCAACAGTGTAGACGTTATCACGAGTTTGCTACAGGTAAAGGATTCTACTTAATATCGTCAGAGTTCATAATAGTGTCATCAACTGATCAAACATTCTGGTGATTTGTTTCAGACATGTTACATACGTAAAGTCTTTGTAACCAATAGATTCAAGAGAAGGGATGCATCGTTCTCAGACTTGACGCTACAAGATTGGTCTTCACTCGCAGGAGAGAGCAGGGTAGCTGCACGAGATGACTTTACCGAACTGTATAAACAAATGCAAGAACAAGGTTGGATTGTGAAGAACGTGTTGTTGAGTGCTGAAGAGCAGGTTCGATACATTTTCGACCAACACCAATCACTCATATTGTAAACTGTTTTACAAAGAGATTTGTCTGTAAATTTATGCTTGTTAAAATCTATACACAAGTAGTTACCCATCTACACTAGAGACTTTGCTTATTTATAATGTGACAAAACATCAATTTGAGAAGGAACTTGGCTCGGTGCTGTACATGGAGTACTCACTCATGCATATGTTCGCTCTCTCCTCACTCCATTTCAGAATCTCCATAGCTAACTTGAGAGACGAATCAACGCTGTTCGGGTCCAAGCTCTTGCTCGAAGAAACAAACAGCTTTTTACCCGTCAAGGAAGAGTAGAACCGCTTGAACTTAACCGCCATGTAATGGAACGCAAGCTGACCCAAAGTTGGGTTACCATTGTTGTTGTTGGAACGGTGACGACTGACCACAGGGTTAAAGTCTTGGAACCACTCGCAGCGTGTCAAAGGAACACGTTCCACTTTCTCTTCAAGAAGATCGTACTTGTTGAGTATCAAGAGGAAGTCCATTTGCTCAAAGATGGGGTGAGTGATAATGCTTTCGAAGAGTTTCTTGGTGAGTAACATCTTGTTTGTTCCGTCTCCTGAAACCTGGTCATAGTCGCTCATTGAAACAACAAACACAACCATCCCAACGTCTTCAAACATATCTATCCATTTGCAGTTTTCGCCAAGGCCTCTTGAAGGTACTCTTATCAACTGGTACCTGAGAGAGATAACAAAATGTCTTTCACATATTCTGCAACCGACTAAATGTTGCAAACACATGAAAACAAAACTAAACCTGAGCAAAGAATCATGGTGGTCGGAAGGATCAAGATTCTCTTCAGCTGCAGTCTGTGGAAATGAGAAATCTAGACAAGCTAGACCACTAGACGAAGTAACTCCCTCTGCATATAATATATCCAAATCTGATGGCTCGTAGTCTGGTGTCAATACGTCAACAGCCTGAAGAACGAGGAAGCATTTCCTTAGAAGACAATCCAATGGAACTCAAACTATAGTGAAGAGCTTATATACATACCCGTTCCAAGAAGTAACTAGCGACACTGGGAAGGAGTCCAAGCTCACTTCTTCGCTTGTATGTAGCTTGGATAGCTGCATCTCTCCATAACTCTTCAACCAGTGGGGCATACTCACGAGAAGCTGCAGGGAAAATGACACCGAGGTTTCCAGCAGCCATAGTCTTTAATAGCCAATCAGAAAATGCCTTAAGCCTTGGGCCAATGGAGTACAAGGTTTTGATGTTGGTTTTAGCATCTCCTGTTAAGTAAGTAAACAGATATCAAATAAAGATGTCACATACGAATACATGACATTGATAGCTCTTCTCATTAAACAGTATTTGCACCTTCTTCGTTTGCAAGAGGAGTATCTTCAATGAGAGACTGCTTCGTGTTCATGACACTAAGAGCCTCTTCTTCAAACCGCTCACGGCCCTCAAGAAGCATACCGAGATAACCATACACATTGGTTTGGATAATCACCTTTATATTTTCACGCTCATCCTCCAAGAACGGTATGTCCTTATAAAGAATCTTTGCCTGAATGAGAAAGCAATTAAGTTGCGTTATAACTTTGGAGCTTACGCTTAAAAAAGAAGTAGCTTATACCTGTTTGAATATTGTGCTAGTTCCAGAACCGCTGTTTCCAACCAGAAGAATCTTTTGCAAAGTCCTGTGCTCAAGATGGTCCAAAATGCTTCTGCTGTTTGCACTGTGGAGTTGGTCTCCAGAAGCATTAGAAATAGATTTGGATGGAACAGGAAGTGACAATACAGCACAGAGTAATTTGGTCCCAGCCTGAAAAGCAGCACAATTTGGAATCTTCTATCAAAGAATGAAAAATGCATTAAAAAAATATGGAATATATAAAATTTCAGACAGAACAACAAACCTTGCCCCATATGTATCCTTTCGTATTCTTCTGTCCTTCTTCTTGGTAAGATCCATCCTCGTTCACCCAAAAATGAGGGTTACCTGCACACTGAACTCCTGCCAACTGCAACACATTGCAATACAGAAACTAAGTTATCAATGACATCAAAATCTCTCTCTTCAAATCAAGATATCAACCTGCAGCATTCGTAGCTCCACTTTTGTAATCTCCCTTCCGTTTATGAAAACTTGAGTGTTTCCGTTGCTAGCTTCTGCACTAATAGGTCCCCCAACGTTCAGATGGGGACTAATGATCTGATAAGGCTTCTCTCCTTCCTGTGGAACACATCAACATAAAATATACATATAAACGTTCTTGAAACTAACAACACAAATCTGAAAAGTTACACTCACCTTTCCCCAAAGTCCAGACACTTTATCATACCAATAGTCCCCAGGTTTAAGCTTCTTTGGAGGATTAGAGCAAGTCTGAAGTGTAACCAGCTCTTCAGGGTAGAGAGGCTGCCCATTTACATACACATACTCAGCCGGTAACTGATTAGCTTCACAAAACCTCTCAGTCTTCATTATCTGCTTAACTTCCAGATCATTAAGCAGCCTCTTAAGCATCCTAGAGCACTTCCCTAAACTCCCACGCTTCGATTCATCAATAGGACACCCAATACAAGTAACACACTTCCTTCCTTCAGGCATAGAACCCATAGCTCGAAGCACACAGCTGCTACAATACTTTGCATCACAGACAAGACAAACTTCCTTCTCCGTAAACCTGTTCCCTTTGAAACATCTGTAGCAAGAACCCTTTTTGCCTTTGGTCTGAGGCTGTTTCTTAACAGGGGGAACACGAGTCACCCTCCTCCTCTGGTTACAATCCTCTTCTTCATCAAAGCCATCATCAGAAGCAATACCTAAGAAAGTAACAACTTGTTGCTTCTTACCAGTTTCACTAACGCAATCTCCAGTAACCCTCGAAGATGGATAGTCCATACTCAGAACAGATTCGTTACATGACTCATTCAAATCTAAGCTCTCTTTCTCTTCACTAACCTCAAAGCTATCACAGAAAGCTAGCGTTCTCGTCTCCTCGTCGTGATGGCTTACGGATTCAGACAACTCTCCGGAGACTTCCTCGGTAGGAGAAACAGTGGTGGAATCAGAGACATGTTCAATCACAGATGTCGGAGAAACCATCTTCTCTCTAGAAAGCTTCTTGCTATCCATGGAAAGAATCGGTTGAATCACGGGGAAGGACATGGTGGCGGAGATGCAGACGGGAGAGACGACGGCGGCGACGGGGATTCTGTCCATGTTGATGGGGACAGCGCGAGGGATGTCGTAAGGTAACGGAGGACCGTCGTATTCAACGGCGAATAAACAGTCATCTTCGTGGATCGAATCTGGTTTCTTCAATGGCATCTTCACTGATACAGTAACACAACAACAATGAAGGTTTACTTTACAGATACAACACACACAGAGAGAGATAAAAGTAAAGAAAGAATCAAAGTTACATTGATGAATGTTATTAGGGTTCTTGTTAGAGAGAGAGAGAGAGAGAGAGAGAGAGAGAGAACAAGTGGGAAGAAGAGAAAGGAGAATGAGAAAGAAAGTGATTGTGAGGAAAAGATGAAGAACCCAACCCACTTGCTTTGCTTGCTTGCTCGAATCTTGTCCGATTATTTTTTAAAAAATTTATTTTTAATGTTTGGTTACTTTTGCTTTTGGAATTTTTTTTTAAGGGGAAAACGTGGGACCCAGTTAGATGGGATTAGGGACAAAACCGAAATTGTTTTTATTCGACGTCGTAACGAGAGATTGGAATTTGAGCTGTCTCTTCACGTGGGATCCATGAACAGTGTTCATTACAGTAGTAAAAGCTCTGATATTTTTCTTTGCCTTTTTCAAAAATTATCTCTGATTTGGTCCGAAATATGCGGTCCTTAAAAGAAAATAAACTTGTTGGGTTTTGGTAGCATACTAATTTGAGATTTATGTAAGGTAAGCCCATTAGCCCATAATGATGAATGCTCCTCCTTTGAAATACTTGAAGATTGAACGCAATCGCGTCTCCACTTTTTTTTTTCTTCTTTTTTCTTGAATATCAGAAAGTTTGAGATTGAAACCCATAAATATTTCATGCCTACCCAACATCATAATATATAATATTAATTTTGTCTCAAAATTACTCAAACTGAAGACCTCTAATACAATGAACATAGTCGTTTTCAGTTGATTTAATAATCTCTCATTGCAGGCTCGACTTTCATCTAGCTGAAAATGTGTCAAAGGTAAATATTGTGGCGTTGAAGTCTCACATATATATAGCTAATTAGAGTATCATCAACCATTAGTCTCTTATTTGTTAAATTTTCGTCTGATAAGTTCAAATTATTCGTTAGTAATTCCAGTTTTTACAAATATTAAGATAATCAAACAATACAGAAAACAACATAAGAAAATTAGTCACCTTGTGTTCACGGATATAGCTGTGGAGAGACCAGTATTCATCAAGCTTACCATAATTTTTCTTTACTCAAGAAACACTCAATGAATAGAACATCAAAGCCATCACACTTAAATAGAAGTTATAACGTTTAGAACAAAAATTATCTTCGATCACACGGTCCTTGACAGTAAGATCGAACGCAATGAGCTAAGTGTCCACTATTATTTTCTTCTTCAATCTCAATATAACCTTTGTCTCTTTTATTTGATAATTTTTTTCTCTGCTATGGAACTCACTTTTTGTCTCTATACAATCCTAGTTGAAGACGACAGAGAAGCTCATCTAGTTTTATTATATAGGGCTAATTTTCTTTTTCGACAGATAAAGACGACGTCGTTTTCTCTATTTGTTGAAACTTTTTTAAACTTTAATAGGTCTAAAGTTTAAAAATAGAATACCTGTTGTAAGTTGTAACTATGATTAAAAACTAAGGTTTAGAGTTATAAAATTGTAAGGGTTGGGTTAACCCATTTGATTTAACCAATTTCTAAACATTATTAAGGTGTTGATTGTTATTAGTTTTTAAAATAGTTTTTGGTTTCTGTTTTTCAAAAACCATTTTATCTTCCAATCAAGATTTTGAAAAAGTAGATTTCCTAAAATTTAGGAAAACTAATTTTTGTAATAACTATCTAATTCTAAACAAAAACAAAAAACTGTGTTTTCTTAGTTTCTAGCAATTTATGTTAGTTTATGTATTTTCTATCTTTGTATTTTTATTTTTAAATTTTTTTTATGTAATATCATTTTTTCATATTTATCCATGATTACACTCCTCCTTATATATACATCTATTCACCAACGTGCATAATAATATCAATATATTTATTAAAATATAACATAAACTAATTTACACATTAGTTCACCAATTATTTGATTTCAATGAGAAAAAGAACATTTTCAATTAATTTACATATAAATTCATAATGTTGAAAGTATGTTTAAACATAATATTAATTTAAAATAAGTTTTTCTTTGTTTTAGTAATGATATTTTATATTTTATTATTTTAAAAGTAAAAACTTAAAATTATATTATTTTGTGTTTGCTGTTTTGGTTTAATTTAAAATAAGTTTTGGTGTGTTTTAATAATGATATTTTATATTTTATTATTTTAAAAGTAAAAATTTAAAACTAAAAACCAAAATCTAAAATCATCAATCATGTTTTTCAAAAAACTAAAATCTACTGCAAAATCAGAAACCAAAAATCAAAATCTAAAATTCAAAACCCAAAAACTAAAATCCAAAATCTAGAAACCAAACAAACAATCATCACCTAAATTGCCTAAATTGACATGTTTAGAAAAGAATATTAGTTATGTGATTAATTTTAATCATTAAAAAATATTTGTATCATTTTATGGTGGGCATGTGAAAATAATTCTACTTGTACAAGAAATCTTATTCACCGTGTTTATCTTCTAAATCTTTTTATTTTATACATATTTTTTTGGATAAAAACTGTTTTGAGATACTACCATAACTCATGTTATTGAGATACTACCATAACTCATGTTATTGAGAGAACCTTTTGGATTTCCTAAAATAGATATTTGAAGCAGAACTTGAGACTGATAGATGCCTAAAATAGATATTTGAAGAATGTGGTCATATAGCAAGAGTCAAAAAGTATTTTTTCTAATTATGAAATATTTATTGAAAAACCACCGGATAAAGATGCTCTAAATAAGGTGTTTGCTTGTTACGGTCGAAAACCATGTAAACGACAAAATTTGGTTAGATTATTTGTTCAGCGGTTCAACTTCTACTTACTACATACGTAACGTAACCAATGTTGCTTGTTACGGTAACGATATTATTAAAAAAAAAACTAACTATATGATTCAATCAAAAGTCTTGTTCGAATTATAATTTTTTAACCCCTTTTTCGGCAACATAATTAAGATAAGTTTTTCTATAATACAAACAAACCGATTTTCAAAAATGTAATGCTGCCCACTCACACACGCCTCAATATATAAAGAAGAAAGGGTTACGCTCCGGTCAAACATTTTCGCTATTGCACGTTGACCAATAAAGGGTATATCCGTCATTTTGACACCTGTTCCCACTCTTTTCCAAGGGCGGCTTATGAAGCAAAAAAAAAACACCCACTGGGCACGCCAGCTATCTCCTTCATCTCTTAACTCCTTTCGCGATTAGGAGATCACCGGAAAATCAAACGGAGATACGATTTTCCGTTCATCAGCAATCGCAAAGTATATTTTGATTGAAGCAGAGGTTTAACACTAACCGAAACCGATGGGAAGAAGAAGATGATGGGAAGCTCAGAGAGAACGAACAAAGCTCCGAAGGTATTTCGATTATCTTAAGCCCTAGCTTAGACTCTATAGTTTCGGCCATTAACGGAGGAATCAGTTTCTCTCTCTCGCGTTTCTATGTGTGTACGTACCGCTAAGAGCTTTTAACAGCTCAACTAATTTCCAACGGTGTTAGGGTTTTACATGATTTGATAATCCATGAATGATTCGTGTTTATGTTTGCAGGAAGTTGATCATCGTTAATATCAAATTCTCACGAAGACGACGATGATGGCCATTTCTCACACGTTCAATTTGATTTTAATCGTAACCGTAATCGGAGGATCCGTCTCTTCTTTTTCTCCGTCTAACTCCACCGATCGTTGCGACGGAGCATGCGGCGGATTGATTCTGCCTTATCCTTTCGGATTCTCACACGGTTGTCCGATCCGATTCACTTGTTTCGCGGCGGGGGAAGCGAGGATCGGAGCTTTCTCCGTCCAGAACGTGACGGAAGACAGTATATTCCTCCGCGTCCCGCACGACTGTTATCGGAGTGTTGAAGCCATGAAGCCTCTCTTCAGCGAGCATTACGCGCCGACGACGTCGGAGAACAGTTTCCTTATGGAGGAATGCACGAATGCAACCGATGGCTGCTCCATCAAGCAGGAGTTTCTTGAGACTCAGCTGAAACTGCAAAGATGCGAAGTTCAGGGAAACGTAAGCTGTTTTTCTACGGATACAAACTCGAGCTCGAGCAAGTTTTTCAGCATGAAGGCTTTGAGGAACAGCTCGTGCAAGCTGTTGTTCTCTTCGATAGCTTTTGAGTCTGTAGGTGTGAGTTTGGGGATAGCGTTGGAGTTTGAGAGGGTTAGGTTAAGTTGGTGGCTTAAGGGAGGATGTGGAACTGGAAACTCAACTTGCTCCGCTGATGCTAATTGTAAGGAGGTTGATACTCCTGATGGAAATACAGGACACCGGTGCTCGTGTCCCAAGGGTTACCTTGGAGATGGGTTCATCGAATCTCCTTGCAAGAAAGGTTAGTCAACTCAAGTCTTCTTTTTTTTTTGGTATGTGTATAATGAAGTGTTGTGTTCTTTGGGAACATTGTTGGACTAACAAGCTAAAGATGCTTGGAATGATGTTAATATATAGATTATTAGTTCTTGGAATGATGTTCTTTCTTCCAGTTACTGAAATTCGCTGGGAACAATCATGAATTGAGGTGGGAACAATATATGTATAATGAAGCTTTGTGTTCTTTGGAACCAAAGTTGGAGTAGCTAGTTATCTTTGAATCAAGTATGATGCTGATATATATAGATTATTAGTTCTTAAAATGATGTTCTTGCTTCCAGTTACCCATATTCGCAAAGATTTTTGTGCTAACTGGTTTCCTCATTAATCTTTGTAGCATTAACGAACTGCCGTGGTTCAAGGCTTGGCTGGGGACACTGTAGATCTAACCTTGCTATTGTTGTAGGAGGTAAGTCACAAACTTGTCGCTTTAGTGTTCATTATAATGGTCATTAGTGGATCTTTGACTCTGTTAATTGATTTGGTACATAGGAACTGTTGGTGGAGCATTTTTGCTAGCTGGCTTGGCTCTTTTGTTCGCTTGTAAGCAGAAACGGTCTGCTTCTTTGAGAAGCTATTTAAGCGCAAAGCGTTTTTTGTCTGAAGCTACAAGCAACTCAAATGTCGCTTTCTTCCCTTACAAGGAGGTTGAGAAAGCAACGAATGGTTTCTCCGAAAAGCAGAGGCTAGGAACAGGCGCATATGGTACTGTCTATAAAGGGAAACTCCAGAATGATGAATGGGTTGCTATCAAAAGACTCAGACACAGAGATTCAGAGAGTGTTGACCAAGTCATGAATGAGATCAAACTTCTTTCCTCCGTGAGTCACCCGAATCTTGTCCGGCTCTTAGGATGCTGTATAGACCAAGGCGACCCGGTTCTCGTTTATGAGTTCATGCCAAATGGAACTTTATCAGAACATCTACAGAGAGAGATAGGGAACGGTCTTTCATGGACGGTGCGACTCACTGTTGCCACTCAAACAGCTAAAGCAATCGCTTATCTCCACTCTGCAATGAATCCACCAATCTATCACCGTGACATCAAGTCCACCAACATCCTTCTCGACTATGATTTCAACTCCAAAGTTGCTGACTTCGGACTCTCTAGGCTTGGAATGACGGAAACTTCCCACATTTCAACGGCTCCTCAAGGGACCCCTGGCTATCTCGACCCGCAGTACCATCAATGCTTCCATCTCTCTGATAAGAGCGACGTCTACAGCTTCGGAGTCGTTCTTGCTGAGATCATAACAGGGTTGAAAGCTGTTGACTTCACTCGCCCGCATACCCAAATCAACTTAGCTGTTCTTGCTGTTGACAAAATCGGGTCAGGCTGTCTCGACGAGATTATAGACCCAATTCTCGACGTGAGTCTAGACGCATGGACTCTCTCGTCAATACACACAGTGGCTGAGCTTGCTTTCCGGTGCTTATCCTTCCACAGTGACATGAGACCGACGATGACTGAAGTAGCAGACGAGCTTGAACAGATACGGCTTAGCGGTTGGATTCCAAACATGGGTCTGGATTCACCGACCGGAAGCGAAAGATCAGCAACAGTTAGAAAAACATCAGCAGGAAGCAGAAGACTCGTTATCCCTCCCAAGCAACCTGATATCCTTGCTTTTGTCGAAGAGAAGGACGATAGCTCACCAGTGTCGGTTCAAGATCCTTGGTTAAGTGCACAGAGCTCACCTTCTACAAACACGTTGCTCGGTAACATTCCCAGGTGATAATGATCTCTCTAAGCACTTATTACCACTGTCTTGTTTATAAGTCCCTCTGTGTGTAGCTTGTCACATCATTCAATGTTCATAATGATTAGTAGAGAGATTAACAATGGAGGATACAGTTTTATACATGAGTTAATGTAAACGATCTTGAAACAAGATCTTTCAGTCAGTTCCTCATTAAGTCTCGTAAGAATGTTATAATCTAAGATTCTAAGGTTTTTTTTTGGAGCAAACTAAAGGTTATACGAAAGAAAAAGATTTCAGTTCTAATGTTAAAACTTGTTATGATTATATCTGATGTATGATTTGTACGCGTATTCAGCTATGATTGACTGACTGATGAGTTGCTAAAACCTAAAGACTAGTTCATATTTTAATTTAATTATAAAAGACTTACCTAGTCAATCAACATTAGTTTTATACCTCTTGTGGAGTAGGAACCAACTACAATGATCTTATTGTATGTAATTTGTCTTATTCATATTTTAAAATTTGACATCCTTTAGGCAATAATATTCAACAAAAACTAAAGTATTAAATAAAAAATTTCAAACCATTCCGTGAATTTAGGAATTATATTGGCCTCTTGTCAAACAATTGGGAACGCAATTTCGAATAATTATATTCAGTTTTGGTGTTATTATGAAATTCATTTAGTCAAACAACCACGTTACTAATATAAAGAAGTTGCTAATTTGAATACTTTCCCTTTTACATGGGAGTTACAAATTTATTGGATACCTCTAATGAGATGTATATCATTTTTAACCAACTTGAAAATGTTGTTCAAACTTCAAACTAATGTAGGCGGTTTCTTATTACACAGTAGAAACATTATAAATTAATTATTGATACATTAATAAATATAATAAATTTCATCAATTTCAAATTAGACCGATTTTAAAGCACATAAATCGATAAAATAATAATATAATAATTTTAAAAAATTCTTTATAATATTATTTGACAAATTAGATTTACATGTGTCGTTCTTATGTTAAGTTTTATAGTAATAATTTCAAAGTCAACCTTAATAAATTATAAATTATACATAATTGTAATTATTAAATAATTTTAATTTATAAAAAAAAAATCTTTTCCACAATCTACATAAATAATAAAAAAATATTTATAAAATATATAAATATATATAACAAATATTATTTTATTTTCTTCATATTTTCATAAAAAATAATAAAAAATATTTATAAAATATATAAATCTATAATGATTTAAAATACATAAAATTTTATATAAAACAATTTTCACAAAATAATATAAGTATTTTTTGAAAAAAGAAAATAGTATATTTTTAGATCTAACTTAAAACTAAAATAAATGCAACAAAATTAATCAGTGAATCGATATGATTCTTATACTTAAAATAAGAGGTCTACGCTACATACATATTATTACTTAGAGTAGTTTCTATTTATTTTATGTATGTAAAATACAAACAACTCAAAACTAATAAACAAGTAAAAATATATTAATAAATTATAAAAGTTTTTCAAAAATAGTTCAAAATTTGAACTTTAACACAAAACTAACCATTTTTTTGTCAATACTATTTAGCGTTGAACTTCCATACCTTCTTTAGATTTTTAAAATATTTATAAAATTGCTAATAGTTTTTTTTTTTTTTTGAATTTTGAAAATGGTAAAAAAACAAAACAAGCCTACACATTTTTCATTAGTTGCAACAATGTCAATATCATTAATTTTTTCAATCACTATGAACAACCATTGTTGAGTTTTTAAAGCTAGATAATTTATTTTTTATCTACTTTTTTTCTCATTCTACACTAATTTTTTTTCATTTGCTCTCCACCTTCATCTAAAAACTTTAATAATTTTTATTTTCATAAACACAAGTTTTATATTTTCGTGATTATTCAACAAAAAATCGTCAAAACTGCTTATTTTACTCATATTTGGAGTTTGGAGGGTGAAAAAGGTTGGAAATGAGCTTTACACTGGAAAAATGTAGTTATTTACGTGATTTTTGTCACTTTTTTTAGATTTGTATCGTGATAGTAGATTATTTTGTATGTTTACGCATATGTGTAGACTTATGATGCATTTTATTTGTCAAAGCACATGTTAATTTTGAATTGGTCAAACTTATATTTCTTGCAACGTATACTTCCCTAGAATTCTACATCTATACATTTTAAAAATTAGATAAAATTACTAAGAAGTCTATGTAAAAAAAGATGTTAGTTTTGCATTTGACTGAATTTTTAACTTTTCATAATAGATTTTATCGGAAATCTATATCAAGTAGATTGCTCTTGAAGTCTG
>MU107211.1:6888-61571 GCA_012274485.2 Sinapis alba | reverse complement strand
TTGTCAAAATTTAAAACATACATGAATAAACCATGTTAAGATGAACGGAATACATCGGGCATAGGTACGGCGCCAATGGATTCAGTTTACTGAGTGGGGCTATAAACCGTTTACTGAACCATTGTCCTAATTGGTATCTCTAATCTCGTTTTAATACAAGCAAATATAGATACTAGCTATTACAATTTATTTTTCCACTGTACACATTTCGCAGTTTTAGAAATATAAAGTACAGAATCTCTAGTGTTTTAAGCGTACTAAGATTTTATGAGTTGTTAAAAAGTGAACACTTGATTTTGAGATTGTTTAATTTCTTTTTTGGTAATCTTGAGATTTGTTTCTTGTTCTCAAGTTATTGGGTGAAACAAAGTTACTTGGTTGCAAGTCTTCGTCTATCCTTCTAGAATCCAATCTAGAATTAAAAAGACGATTGAGATCTTCTCATTGGCCCGTATCTCACGAGTACAGCTTAACCAATTCTCATCAGTTCACATTATGAAGCATAATTAAATGTGCTACATTATGTGCAAAGAAACTTTGGGTATAGTCTAGACCGATTTTAGCACATTGATAAAATGCAATATAAAACCTCTTTAGAAGATTCACAATATTATATTTTCTAGACTTCTAGAAATCAACAAATCATCATATATTATATATATATATATATATAATACAGTTTCTTCTTTTCTGAAGCTGCCACCTTAACGTCAGGTAGATCTTACTTAAAAAGTATTTAATTTTTAAAAAAATACTTATCTAATAAATCAAATCCCTTCAAATTTGAGATACAATACACTCCCTATTAGATTAGTTGTCATATGATGGTTCATGCAGGCTGGGTTCATGATAGTCTTGAAAAAGTGGTTTTATGTTCTCTTCGTATTCGGAAAAAAGCCACGATTGTTTTTATAAGGACTAAGAGCATCCTCAACCCTAAGCACTCCATAGGGGTGCTTATTTTTTTTTTTTTTTTTTTTTTTTACTTTAAAAAAAAAAAAAAAAAAAAAAAAAACGAACGAATTGCGGGCCGCCACGTGTCAGTGGAGCCCGCAAACAGTGCAAGCATCAGTGCTTAAACAAGCACCATAAGCACCCCTCTTGTGGGACCCACCAACTATTATATTATTTTTTACCTAAGCACCCCCTTCTAAGCACCCCCCTTAATGGTGCTCTAAGGGGTTTTGGCTTTGAAAGACCATACATTCCTCTACGGCCAATACAAAACATACTAAACTAACTTTACTTATGAGAATAATTCTTAAGGAGAATTGAACTTGTCAGCCTTTAATAGATGATCCAAAAAAAAATTATTCACTAGAGCAGCTCTTCATTGATCAGAGCTACAATTGTGAATGTGAAACATGTGAACTTTTAATGATTGGTCGTTGAAGTTAAATTATCTCCAATATCATCACATGAGATAGTGTCATAGTGTTTTACCACTGATTTTAACTATAAATGATCACTCAATTCATTTGTTTTCCTATAAGGAGAGATTAAAAAGATTATTAATAAATAACAAAATCAATAGCTTGGATTTTTGAATAATTTTAGAAATTGTTGAATACAATAAGATATGATGTTACAACATTCTACAAACTCATGTATACAATAAAAAGAGATTTGGTAAAAAGAATTAAATTCCTACCAGATCATTGATCCAATATTCCTCTAATTATTCCTCTAATGTACATAAAGAATAGCATACAAACATAGCGTTTAAAAGAGTAGAACATCAGCACTTAATTTAAACATAAATTAAGCCCTAATTTCCTCATTGTTTTTTTCTTGATTACTAAACTAACCACACCATTCTCACTACCACAATACTAAATACCATTAGAATATAAAATCAACATCAAATCCCTTAGCTCATGAGTTATAAGTACAAACCCCCTTAGTGATCTTCTTCTCAATACTCACAATCTCAAGAAACATCATGTCTCCCAACGTTCTCAGGTGGTTTAGCCTCGTAGCTCTTCTCTGGCTTCAAGCTATCAACGGTACCAACTTGAGTTTCCCTGCTTACTCTTCACAGCTCAAAGAGTTTCTCTCAATCTCTCAGTTTAAACTAAACTACCTCTCTTTCGCCTCCGACGCCGGAAAAGTCCTCGGTTTCATCTCCGGAATCGCTGCCATTCATCTTCCTCTACCACTCGTCCTTCTCGCCGGAGGCTCTTTAGGTTTCGCCGGCTACGGTCTCCAGTATCTATGCATCGTTAAAAAAACGTTCACGTTATCGTTTTATCAGATATGGGGTCTTAGTTTCTTAGCCGGAAACAGTATCTGCTGGATCAACACGGCTTGTTTTATCGTCGCCATCAACAGTTTTCCGTTGAACCGTCAAGTCGCCGTGGGGATCACTGCGAGTTATCAAGCTTTGAGTGGAAAAATCTACACAGAGATAGTCCACACGTTCTTCTACTCGTCTCAACGCGAAGCTGCCTCTGGTTACCTTTTGCTCAACTCTCTCGTTCCTTTGGCTTGTTGTTTCGTGACGGCTCCTATGTTGATGAGAGAAGCTAAAGCGACGTCGTCGGCTTCATCTAGGGATGATGTTAACGTGGGCTTTATCGTTTTGTTTGTTGTGACTATAGCCACGGGGATATACGCCGTGGCTACGAGTCTTCTCCCAGTTCCAACGGTTTTAGTACTCGTAGGCATTGTTTTGTTTCTTCTTGCTCCTCTGGCTATTCCCACTGGAGTTAGGCTTGAAGAGCTTATGTCCTCTACACACAAGGTATACAACTTGGAAGCTCCTATTGAGGAAGAAGATCAAAAGAAAGAAGAAGAGTTTGTTGATGAGAAGGTTGGAGTTAGAGAAGAGGTCGAGTGGACAAAACTATGGAAGAGATTAGACTTTTGGATATATTTTGGACTTTATTTGTTTGGTCCGACGGTGGGGATAGTGTTTATGAACAATCTTGGTCAAATCGCTGAGTCTCGTGGCTGCGCCGCGACCACTTCCTTGGTCGCTCTCTCGTCGTCGTTCGGTTTTTTCGGCCGCTTGCTTCCGTCGTTACTCGACTACTTCCTCTCTAGGTAAAAAAAGATTTTAAGTTTCTAGCTTTTAGCTTCATTATCCCCGATTCTTTAATCGGGGTTCTTAGCTTCGGATAAAGTACGTTCTTAGCCACGAGATATAAGAGATATCTCGTGGCTAAGAACCGTCTCTTAAATAAGAGATATAAGAACCGCTTCTTAGTCAAAAAATGTAAAAAAAAAACAAAAAAATGATAAATCATGAGTTAAGAACACCGGTTAAGAGACCGAGAATAATGATGCCTTAAGGTCAATTCTCTCAAATAACACATTTTTAAGTTTTTGTCATAAAACTAGTTTTCAAAGAAAAAAATAACTAAAATAGCTTATTTTACTTTGAAATTTTTAATATTTTATTTGTATTTTCAAAATTTGAAACTCTAATTCCAAAACTACACCCCTTAACTCTAAGCCATGAGTCTAGATTAGTTATCCTGGAGATATATGCATATATTTACCTTTTAAATAAAATATTTTTAGGTATTTTTTTTTATATGCTATTTTTGTGATAAAAAAATTTTATAACTATTTTAGAGTAGTTCTTTTTTTATTAATCAGGAAGATATAAATAATTAAAAACCTTATCAATTAATTCCATAATAATACAACTACGTTGACCTAGCACGTACCATTATAACACATGTTGCATTCCCTGCATCTACGTGTTTGGTCAAATTCATCGAACAACCTGTGGACAAAGCGATCGATCACCATCTTTATAATTACTTTCCCTAATTTTCGGAAATTATTCTAATTTTCTTCTTTTTTTATTCATTAATTAGGAACAGATACATGCCATCAAGCCCGGTTTCAATGGCGGTCTCACTTGTAGCAATGGTTGCTTCGTTTCTCCTCCTCCTCATCGACTCCGACATTGCTCTCTACGTCAGCACGGGAATGATCGGCATCTTTTCCGGAGCATTGACGTCTCTCTCCGTCACAATGACTGCAGAGCTTTTTGGGACAAAACACTTTGGAGTTAACCACAACATTGTTGTCGGAAGCATTCCGATTGGTTCTTTCGCTTTTGGTTTATTTGCAGCAAAAATTTACCGCGATGGAACTGCCTTCGATGGACGTTTTGAGGGAAAGTGTTTTGGCATGTATTGCTTTCAAACTACTTTGATCTTTTGGGGAATGCTATGTTCTGTCGCCGCCGTTCTCGCCACCGTTTTATATCTGCGTAATCGCAAGTTCTATTCGCAGAAGTTGTAGAAGAAAAAACATAACGAATTTGAAGGAGAAAACGCAGCGTTTTCGTAGGTTTTTCACGCAAGCTTTCACTTCATCAATGGACGCACAGTTTTTTTTGGTACCAGACGAAGGTATTATTGTATAGTTATGCGTTTGGTGTTAAACTGATGGTAAAAGAAGGAAAAAATATTGTATAGTATAGACGAATAGTAAAAAATAGATATACAGAAGGATGCAAACATCGAATTTCTTTTAATATATCCGTCTTTTTTTATAAGTTGTATCTTGTATGATAGTAAGTTCAATCTTTTTTTAGATTAGTGTAACATCTTTAATAAATGCTGAATAATTTAAAACAAGATTGTTTGAATATAAGTGGGAAAATATGACACCACCAAATTTCGGGTGATCGTCCCATTAATATACCTAACAAAATATTATGTGGTTGCTTAGCTGATGTTCTGTTAGTTCGAACGTGGGCCAAGAACCTTGATCATGCATCTGTTATTTAAGAGCAGTATTAATGCAGATTGTTTAATGGGGGTGTTTAGCAACAAAAAAAAATAGAAAGAAAGAGGAAAAGAAAGAAGCAGCGCTTCTTTAAGCAGTGGAAGTGTCGGTGATTGTTCTGAATTGCGGGCTTCACTGACACGTGAGGGTCGACAATTGATTATTTTTATTTTTTTAATTCAAAATGGTAAAAAAAAAAAATTTAAACACCCCTTTTTAAATCTAGGATTGATGCTGCTCTAAGTGATTAGTTCAAGTGTGAACAAAGTTTCTTATTACGGGACTCCAACAGTTATTAATATATTCTCACTAGGTTAAATTATTTGTATTATTAAGTGGTGTCCATATATTTTTATTCGTAAGTGATTATTAGACGTCAGAATAAACGTTTTGTGAGAGAGAGACGACGGGACGTATTCGACCACAAGAAGACCACCTAAACCAATAAATGGTCGATATCAAGGTTCTAAAAATCAGTCTATACAACACTTAGACGACAACTCGATCCTTTACAAAACAATTTTCATATCAACTTATATGATTCAAATTAGTTTAAGTAGTTAAAAGTCAGTTTAAATTTATCTAAATTAGTCTAAATATGTTAAACTAATCAACAATATTATTACAAACCTATAAATTTATCTAATTTCTTTTGTTTTGTATATCCAAACCGAAATACTCAAAACCAGAACCGGATCGAAATTCTCAAATACCCGAATAGGTTTTAGATTTATATATCCAAAATAATCAAACTAAACTGTAACCAAACCAAAAAACAAACAGATACCTGAATATATAAAAATATTAATTATATATAAATATAACATACCTATATATATATTTATAATTTCAAAATCAATTAAAAGTAGCTAAAATTATTAAAAAATTAAATTATTATAAAGTATTTGAATTATCCGAAAGTATCCGGATATTTTTATCTAAAATATCCAAAGTAACCAATATTATCCGAATTTTTTAATCTAAATCATTCTAATTAGTATTTGATATTTTATCCAAAATATCTGATATTTAACCTCAATTATCTGAAATAACTGAACCGGAACCAAATGAGAATCAAATTTTTTCTAGGTATTTTTGGGTTCCTAGTTTTACTATCCGAACTAAACCACCGAATCCAAACCAAAAATAGTCAAGTAGTAAATGAATTTTCTATCCCCTTAACCGAACTACCTGATACTCAACTATTTGATACTTGAAATATCATACTTGAACCAAACCAACATCCAAATACCGATGCTTAGTTTTGTATATTTAATTTTGATAACTCATCACCAAAATTTTAGTATAAAAACTAAAATATATCATATAAATAATATATATATATATAAATATATATATATATATAATTAATAATTTGTTAATGTCTCACTTAGATTCTGAATAATCCATTTAATCGTTAATGCTTTATAAATCGTATAGTTAACGCCTAACGATTTCTAAAACATTGGTCGAGATCAAGACATGCAGAATTTAAGGTTTTAGCTTCATGCATATATCTTAGTTCAAAAAAGAAAAGCTTCATACCTATCTAATATATGCCTTAAGAAAAAGAAAGAAATTATATATATATAAGCCTTAAGCATTTTTCGTTGTTATTGAAGTGTATTGACACTTTTTACAAGAAAATTATTTCTAATGTGCTACGGAAAAATCATACTAGCTCAATTTTTTTGCATTTGGGTTAATGATTTGTACTACTACTCAATGGTACGCATTGGATTTTTATCCGATATTTGAATTCGATCTGATATCCAATCTGGATTCGCTCTGAAAATTTGAATATCTGAAAGGGACAAATCTGAATCCGGATAGTAAAATGTTGGATCCGTCAAAATTGAATTCAGATCCAGATATCTTGATTTTTTAGTCTGGATATCCAGATCCATAATTTTTATTGATAATTCTTTCAAAAATAGAAATATATATATATAAACTATTTTTATTTGTTATATTTTTATTTTTAAAATATTATATAAGTATAAATTTTGTAATAATATATTTAGAAATAACTAAAAACACTATATTACTTTTATTTTTAAATTATTATTTATATTTATATATTTTTAATATTAGTTTTATTTATTTTAAGGATCCTAATCCGGATCCGGATATCCGCCGAATATTACAATTTTAAGAGGATATCCGACATCCGGATATCTGACATCCGGATATCCGAGAACCCCGAATTTGGATAAAGATAGTAAAATCATGGATCCGCCGGATAAGGATTCCGATTCGAATACCTTAAATTACTCTGGATACCTGATCTGTTCCAAGCCTACTTAATGGCTACACTCATTTTGAAGAATCTATACTTATTTAAAATAATTTGCCAGAAGTTAAAAACTAAGTTCCTTAGAGCACCATCAACCCTAATTAAAAAAGGAGGAGTGCTTGATATCTTGTGCATTTACATGATTTTAGGTTGCTTTTTAGTCATTTTATCTAGCATTTAGATGTATTTAGAGTTTATTTAGGTTGCATAGCATTGCATATGTCTATTTCAGGTATTGGAGATTCTCTATGATGATTTTGGAGGCATTTGGGATGTTTTGGAACCAAAGAAGAGATGTTTTGAGCATAAGTCGTCACCATGCCTCACCACCGTAGCGACATGGACGTAGCGACATAAACAAGTCGCTAAGCAACCACCCGAGCTTCCTAGCGACAAAGCCTAGCGACCTCCTCTAACCGCTACAAGACATCGACTCAAAGGCGATACCGTAGCGACACCATCGTAGCGACATGACATAGTCGCTATGAACATTTACGAGACTTCAAGCGACATGGCGTAGCGACTTGATCTCGTCGCTACGAGTTTTGCGAGCCTACTAGCGACATGGTGTAGCGACTTGAGCTCGTCGCTACAAGAACCTGAAGACCAGTCGAAATTTACTAAGTGCTGTGGCGACGTGAGTGTAGCGACTTGAGTAAGTCGTTAGAGACTTCTTCGGACATCCTAGCGACATGGTGTAGCGACGACTGCAAGTCGCTACACGCCCTGAAGAACACAAGAGCCAGCTAGCGACCATGACGTAGCGGGGAGACAAAGTCGCTACATGCGAAAAAGACTACTTTTGTCGGGTCGACCCAGGTTTGTTGGGTTGACCCGGTTTGTTTTTAGGATTATTATAAATACACTTTAGACCAAAATTGTGATTTTATCTTGTTTTCTCTCTAAAAACACATTTTGCAATTTGGTGAAAGATTCATCCTTTATCATCTTTTCACCTTGTTATCTTGTGTTTATTGATTTATCTTGATCACTAACCATGTTTAATCTTGAATCATCCATGGTTTTTGGGTTTAACATGTCTATTAGTGAGTAGTTACATTTTGGATTCATGGGTTAGGGTGATTAGAGTGATTGAGTGAAGATCTAGGGTGTTTAGTGTTAGATAATCTTGTTTTCTTGCTTATCTTCTATTCTTATTGCTAGATTAGTGTTGGCCTCTCTAGTCTAGATCATTAGGCATCTCTCACCCGGAAGGTGTTCGATGAAATGCCTGAACCAAGTTGATCTTGCTCTTAGCATTCTTGACCAAAGACATTTGATGTTAGGATTGTTTAGATAGTTAATAGACTAGTTCTTAATGATTGCCTTAGCTATTTCAACCAAAGACATTTGATGTTTGATTAGTTAAGGTAAATGAACATTCATCTTGACAAAGAGCTTGTTTAGGATTGTGTCTAGACTTAAGGATACCATTGATTGATAGCTTGCCATCCTAGGTTGAATCTTAGTCATTCGAAATCAAGTCCCTACATCCATGAGTCCCTTTATTTCCTATTGAACCAAAGTTTAAGTTAAGATTAGTCTTATTAGTTTGTTACTTGATAATATCATCCACTTGTTGCACTTAGATTAAGCATGAACTTGTATTCCCGTTGCATTGAGATCACTTAGAATCGGATTGACATCTTTCTATATTACTTTGATATCAGGATCCTTGAAAAGTCCTTATCAGTGCTTAATTTTTTTTTTCCTTTTCCTGAATTAAAAAAAAAATTAAAACTGACCAATCGCGGGCCTCCACGTGTCAGTGGGGCCCGCGCAACAGGACAAGCATCGTTGCCTATCGTGCCTAAAGAAGCATCGGCACTTCTTTCTTCTTCTTTCCTTCCATTTTTTTTTGTGCCTAAGCACCTCCTTAAGCGTTCGCGTTAAGGGTGCTCTTTTAGTTGTCCGAACGTGATAATTGCAAATTTTAATTGGTTAAGATTTAAACATAATAGTAAAACGATATGTAGCCATTTAATTAATTTTGTGTACTTGTATACAGATACAGAGTAAAATAATACAGATATTAAAAAATAAGATATGTCTAATTTTCAGAATATTCACCCATGTGCAAATAATTACTTGGAGATAGAAAAAGAGAATATCTAATTTTCTTTTTAATAAGTGTGAGAATATCTCATTCTTTTGATTTTGTTGTCATGATCAATGGTACCTCCACGCTACAACTTCCAAAAACGATACTATACGTTGTCACTGAAGAGGCCAATTTTGCACTTTATACAATTCTGAACAATATCTAATGTAATTGAATTACTAAAATTTTTTAATCCAAGTCATACATTAGAAGTTAGAAGTTTAGGCAAAAAAAGGTTTGATATGTATAAAAAGAGATGTATAACTTTAATTAGTACTAAGCTTTTTAAGAAAGAACCTAAAGGTGAATCTATGTGTTAAGTTTAAAATAGACAATATCATACTAATCGAATAGTAAAGAGTTTGACATGTACTTTTATAAACCCAACAATTGATATCAGAGCAGTATGACAAAAATCTGCAAGAAAATTAAAAATACTCTTCTAATAAAAACATGAGTTTTCAAGTCGAAAAAGAAAATCTATGACAAAACTAGTCAAAAGATCATAGAACATGCATGGACACCTAGCAAACAGTATAATATGGAGTGTATTATATTAATTAACAAAATTTAGTTGTTATAGGTTGTTTTCAACCAATTGTGCATGTGGCATTGTGAAGCTTAAACAACACGTGTTCCTAAATTTTCAATAAAACCAATGAAAATTTAAATTTTTGTATGTGGCAATTGCTCCACCTAGTCACTACCTAGGTCCGCTCCTGAGAATATGTGATATTGCGGAAAGAGTATTTTCAAAATAAATAAAAGTAACTTTGTGATTGGGTGTCAGATGTCGAAGACGCGATAAGTTAGGTGTCAAAGAATTTTGCTAAAAAAAAAGATACAAGGTGTGTAGTTTTTAATTTGAAGGGAATAATAAGAAATGTCAATCCAAGTTTCAAATTGGAAATTTAGACATAAGTGTCTAATATATAAAAAGAGATGTCTAACTTTAATTAGTACGAGTTTTTTTGAAAAACAATTTAAAAGTAAATCTATACGAACTTGCTTCTTAAATCTAAAGTAGATAATATCGATAATATCGTACTAATTGGATAATAAGACTTGGACACAGACTGACTTGAGAGAAGATTTTAAACCCAACAATTACATGTTAGCCAACTGCAGTCTTAACTTGAGAGAAGATTCTAAAGACTGAATCAAATTTCAAATATATGGTCTTTAGCATTACTACTTACATGGACCATTGTAGTAGGTATTATATAAACATTTTGCGTCAACATTACATGAATATATTTTATCAAACGAAACTATTAATTGTTATATCATTGACTCGATAATAAATGTTGGTAAGTGTATTTCCGTTTTTTTTTTCTTACCAAAAAAAAAAAAACTTTTATTTATATTTTACCATTTTAGTTTCAGTACTTCTGTTTTTGACCATACTAGTTCTATCTTTAATTAGACTCCAATATTCAAATATCATGTTTCCTTTATATGTATTTGTTTTCGGTTTCAATAAAACAAACTTAACTCCTTTCTCACACAAAGAAACGAAAAACAAACTTACAAAATAAGAGAGGGAACAAACATGCACATGTACAAAAAAGCAACTTAGCCCAACTGAAAAGTCAAAGGTCATACCCTTGTAAATAAGTAACCACATAAATTTCGAATTCAACAAAGTAAAAACAACCAAATCAAGTAACCTATTTCACAATGTCTAAGTCTAAACCCATAGTTCTTCCTCTCTTGGTTGCAACACTCATAGCATCTTGCAACGCGGCCACAAAGGCCACACCACAGACACTTTTATTTGTGCAGAAACTTTATAGTTTAGGTTGCCGTAATATTGTGGTCGGAGGGTTGCCGCCAATGGGATGTTTACCGGTCCAAATGACCACTAAAATGAGAAATATTATGAGATTTTGTGTGGAACAAGAGAACAAGGACTCAGTTTTGTACAATCAAAAACTTGTGAAGAAACTACCTGAGATTGAAGCGTCTCTACCAGGAAGCAAGTTCCTTTACGCCAACGTGTATGACCCAGTGATGGACATGATCCAAAACCCTATCAAATATGGTATGTATCATTTCTTCCTTGTCTCGCAAGTCATCAAAATCTTCTCTTATTAAGTTACATGCACTTCATTTCATGGTTGTAAAAATGGAAACAGGGTTCAAAGAGACGAAAAAGGATGCTGCGGAACAGGGTACTTAGAAACGAGCTTCATGTGTAATGTCATTTCAAAGACACGTCCGAACCACTCGGATCACTTGTTTTGGGACTCAATTCATCCCTCGGAAGCTGCTTACAATTACCTAGGGAACTTTGTTGATGCTCAGATTCGAGGGTGGCTTAAGGCTTAAGTCACTACAATTTTAAAAATGTATTTGTCTTGGATATAACCAAGGCACACATATATGCCCTTATGGAGATATTTGTGTCCAATGGGTGCTGTATTTCGAACTATGATTGGAGTTTCTTATATATAATTGACAGGGCCGACCCTGAGAATTAAAAGACTATAGGCGATATCTTGGATATTTCAGCTAAATTTTTTTGTTAGCAAGTTTGAGAGTTTAAAAAAAATTTCTGAAAATGTTTTTTATGTAACTTTTTTTTTAAAAAAATTAGTCTAAAGTAAATGTTTCATTAGGCTTGCCTAGAATCGGCCTGATAATTGATACCCTTATAAATAAATACTCCCTCCGTTTCGCGTTTCGCAAAGAGTGTTATTTTGAATTTTTATTTTTGTTTCATAAAGAGTGTCATTTTCTATTTTCAATGCATAATTTATTAATTTTATTTTCTAGTTTAATTTTTTATTGGTTGAAATATGGTTAGGTGTATGGGTAATGATGTTTTTATATGAAAAATATGAAAAATTAAATATTTTCTTAATTTGTGTGCAAAAAACTAAAATGACATTTAATATGAAACAGGGGAGTACCATATAGTACAAACGTGTTGCTTTTTTGCATAGGTTACAAAGATTTTAACACGTAATCATGAAGTGAACTAGGTTGACTTTCTAAATCACCGGATTACTTGGATCGTATTGGCTCGACTACGTGGTCATATCATATTTTTATTAAATAATATGATATTTTATATGGAATATCAACAAATCACTTGTTTCCAATTTAATTAAGCTAAAAATTCGTGATACTCATCATACTATCCAAATAGAAAAAGAAAATGATGAGCTATTTTCTAATTACATGCAGAGTTCTCAATTAATTATGATTGAACAGTTTTGTAAAGGATTAATCTATGATGAACATATTAACCCACTTACCCACAACGACTAATTTTATCTACACTACATCTATGATAAACATCCCACTGTTCATCTTTCTAAATATGGAACCGTATTCGATATTAGTGTTGATATATCTATACTCTATGATAACTTTTTAAAATTTTGAAACGGGGAAGCTATTGTGTGTGGTGTATTAGGCAAAAACATGAGATGTAAGCCTTTAGGTTTAGGCAATGCCCGGAATTAAGAAAACATTAATGTAACTATTAGTAATAGCTTGTGGGGCTCTGAGTGATCAAACATCAAATAGTAGTAGTACTATAGTAGTAGTGTATGTAACTGCGTCATGTGATGACTCTGGAACTCTGTTAGAGATATAAATAGATTCTCCTACGGTTGTCATTAGTTTAATGATCAATTAATTCCCTTAACTAAAAGACTAGACCACATTAAAATTTAGTATGTAAATTAATTTAAAATTAATACCTGGGAATGCTCGTTGCCAAATTTATATGTTAGTCAATCGCCTTCATTTATTGCTAATCTAACATATTCGAGTCTCATATAAACTAATACTACTTCTTTGCCCAAAAAAAAAAAACTAATACTACTTCAATTTACCAAGACTTTATCTCTGGTTCTTTCTTCCCTGTAAATTTTGTCCTGATTTGATGTGGATTTTTATTATTTTGAAGGATGTAGTTGTATTAGTTTGTTCTCTTCTCGATATATGTTTTGAAAGGAATCCGCGAAGCAAACCTTACATCTAGCGCGAAAGCAAATGTCATCTCCTGCCAAGAATGCAAACTAATACAACTTTATAATTATATCTTCCATATGAGAATTATAATAACATCAATAATTGATCTCCGTATGCTACCCTGGGATTACATACAACCTAACAGTAAAAAAATGTGAAGTTATACATCAAAATGCATGTCACGTTGTAAGCTTTTCCAGATGAACTTAGAGGATACAATCTTGTACGTGTCATCACACTCATTTATGGTAACTTTCACAGAATTTGCAAATTGATATATCGATTATGTGTTTTAGGCTATGAGTCAGTTATTAACTGACTAATTATTTGTAGAAAAGATAACAGTGAAATATTGATATAATTAAGTAAAATATTATTCAACCACCTGATAAGTTAATAATTTAACCATCAAAGCAAAACTAAATGTAAGAGTAATGTAAGTATTAATCTACATGGAATAAAAATAACACCAAACACTCACTCTGTATTCTCAACATAGATCAACAGTTGCACTAAATAAAGCAGAAGTAAGAACATAGTTTTGATTAATCGAAGTAATGAACATTATTATCACTGGACAGAGAATTACTGCATCCAGCCGCGGAAGAAGGATGAGGATTATACATAGAATTGGTAGCAGATGAATTAGAAGACGAAGAAGACGATACCACCATCGAGGGAGAGGGCAAAGAAACCTGAGGAGCCGGCTGAGACGACAACAACCTTGATGGTCGTGGCGGATGAGGCTGTGGTGGTAGTGGTGGTGAGGACAGAATGGCTGCAGCTAGAGAAGCATGATCGGACACTGATGTTGTTGTAGTAGTACTGTTGAAGTTGTTGTTTTGAAGGGAAGTGATTGTGGCGGCCTCTCGGTATTTGTGACGAAGGATGTCTGTACGGACAGTGGTGAGTTCAGACTGGAGAGATTGGATGTGGTGTTGAAGAGTGGATATTGCGCCCATGCAACCGTAGATTGGATCTCTCAGTCTTAAGTTTGCTTCGTAGACTAAACTGTTTGCTGCGTCCCCTCTCTGACTTTCACTCACTTCCTGCAACATTTAGTCAATAATTTATACCCACCTTCTCAATATAAGTAATAAATTTTATGTCTATGCAATGCAAAAAAAATAATTGTTTAGAGCATTTCCATCTTCACTCTATTTTTTACTCCAAATGGTATGAAAAATTGAGTAATAAACAAAAAATAAAAGTATTAGTCTATAAATAAAGTAATTTTTTATTTTTTGTTCATTTCTCAATTTCTCACACTATTTTAAAGTAAAAAATGGAACAGGGATAAAAATGCATGTTTATTTCATTAGTGAGTGTATATATATAAATAACAGAATCGTTAGCTTACTATACTACAAATGTTTGATTTTCTATATTTACAAATTGCAACGGTTGCAACCACCTATTGATATTAGAAAACCAAATACTCACTAGATTCGGTAAGAGGAATTTGACTAATAATAATTTCGTATAACTATGCAAAATGGCAAGTTGATAGTACGTTGTTTAGAAAAATAGAGTTTTTTGGTGAAGTCGTGATAATATTCTAAGGAAAATTTGAAATTTATACAGATTTATACTTTATACTAATGTTGTCGCTATATCATAATCCAATTTTAAATGTAGTGATATGCATGCATGAGTTGTAGGAAAAAAAAGATATATATATATATATAAACTAGTACTCATTTATCTAAATATGTGCATATATATAATGATAAAAGAGTTTCTACTTCTGTTAATATAAACCACCTGGGGATTAAGAAAATTATCTGAATGGAAATTTTTTTTTTTTTTTTGACTTAAGAAAATATTATTTTGATGCAATAGATTTGCAAAGTCAAACAATAAAATGGTAGATCCGTTCTAATATAATCCTCAATAATCATCTATGTCTATCATACGATTCTTAAGAAAATAATATGAACCCAAAGAGTGATTGTAATAAGGAAAATATTAAATCATTAGTGTAAAAAAATATACAGTATGTAAGTAAATACCAGAAGCATCTTGGAGACGTTACTGGCACCGAAGACTTTATGAACTGCGGCGAACTTATGGGGTTCGTGAGGCGAGAAGTATGGCGAGAAAGGACACTCCTCCGCACAACGACGGCGGAGTAGCTTACAAGCAGCGCATGGAGTCACGGTGTTCAACGTTGTCCCTGGAGGCACCGCCACGTGTCTCCTGATTCCCATGACGGCATGATCCATGTTTTTTTCGAAGGTTGGATGATCTTTCTTTACCTTCTTTACGATCTTGTAATAATATTCGCCAAATCCTTCCCTGTTGTTTCCAATCAGTTCAACATCATCAAGAGATTAATAACTTTACCAAGATATATATATTAAAAGCGTATATGATAAATGGTGATTAAATTATATTTACCTGTCTCTGGACATTCAAGCATATACTAATTATAAGTGTGTTCTTGAAAGGGTCAATGGAGGAGGAGGAGAAACGAAGAAGAAAGGGAGAAATGGAGGAAATAAACCCCTTGTTAATAAAAGAAGTCATTGTGAATTGAATGGTCATTCTTTAACTAATTCAAATTTAAAACAGAAACACTATAGAATTATAGACTTTATATTATCTCGGTGATTAAAAAACTCTTATTAGTGTCTTACTCTTGTACGATAAGAATATTGATTATCAAATTCTGAGTATGCTCGATATTTGCAAGAGATTATTATTTACCTAACATATGTATGAACAATAACCACATACTGCCGAAGACCATATATCATAACAGTAAATTAATTTTTGGATTTAAAATTTACTAAATCTGTTCAATAATTTTTTTCAAATCTGACCAGAAAATATTAAACACATTTCGATTCCAATAAGATCGACCCAACAACGGTCAATACAATTCATAAACATTAGAGTTTGTGGCTTGTTAATAATAGCTTAAAGAAAGTTTTACACCCAAAAAAGCTTCAAGAAGTAGGTTTTGTATCGATCCTTGTACTTGCTGTTCAACTCAATATTGAGCCAAGCACTGGGTTTATACAATCCGGATGAACCGTACTGAAACCAACCGAACATAAGCAACTCCTAGACGTGTTTAAGTGAGGGAGCGCTTCCACGTGCTCATCTGGAACGTGGGTTACACACGAAGCTATATGCAGCAAAAACAGTAATCATCTAGACTGCTTCATTGGCTGGAACCATTAAAGCCAATGATATACTCCCTCCGTTTCATATTAGTTGTCGTTTTAGGTTTATGCACACAGATTAAGGAAACATTTAATTTTACATATTTTCAAAATAAAAACACTATTACCAATACACCTAACCATATATCAACCAATAGAAAAATAGAATAAATAATATTACCAATAAATTTTGCATTGAAAACCGAAAACGACACTTATTTTGAAATAAAAATTCTACTCCAGAACGACATCTAATTTGAAACGGAGGGAGTACTTTTTTAACCCCTGGTTAATTAGTGTATTGATTATTAAACATTTTGTATGTAATAGGAGAAACCGAACCTTTTCATAGATTTTTTTTTCTTTAGTCAAACCTCTTCACGTGCTATTAGCTACTTTATGTGCAAAATGTCAAACTGTAAAAAGAAAATCTACTACAAAAGAAGAAAGAATTGCTGAAATGTATATAGTGAACATGTGGCTGCACGTGAATGATGTTTCTGTCTCATTAAGAACCCAAACCATACGCTTTAACCAGTTCGTTCATAGTTTAAATCATATTACCGTAATTAATTACAAAACTATTGCTCGTATGTTTCGTTTTTTCTAGTGTCACCACGTCTTAACATGCATGACTGCACACAAATCTAAGTCAAGATCGAGAACATGTGGGCACGCACACTATATCTCATCAATTTCACACACTCTTGAAAATTACAACAAAGTTGATTTCGATTTGCACACAGTTCTTTCCTTATACTGTATTATTACTTTACAACTCTATGAAATTAGGAGACCTTGTCAAGTCTATAAACTCAGAAACTCTTGGCCTCTTCATAGACGATCCAACTCTGCATGTCGGTGATGGAGTCATCAAATCTATCACTTCAACTTCAGTGGTGGATGTAACAAAGTTGCTTCTTCTCCAACAAACCTTTTCAATAGTGCTATATGATACTTTGTCTTCAACAATCTTTTCTAAGCCAAAACCAGTGAAATTTGCTAACCTGTCATGAAATACAATCTCTGGTTCTTTCTCCATAGCTTCAAAGGATACTTCATCTTCATCACTCTCATCTAGTAACTCAAAACCAGTGAAGTTTGCTAATCTGTCATCAAGTACAGTTTCAGGACCTTTCCCTTTCTCACGATGTCGGTCAAGCAAGTAGCTTGAAGTTGGACTCCCAGGCTGGTTTTGGTTGCTAATAATATCATCATCCTCTTCTTCATTACTATCAGGACTCTCTTCATCTTCGTGTTGAGAATTGTTGTCTTCTTTAGTGAAACACGGAAGATCATCCATAGGACAAACATGGACTTCCATATGTGGAGGCAAACTTGGAGAAAGACCGCCAAGGTGTGCATACTTAGATGTGAAATAGTTGACTGTCAGGTTTAAACTGATCACCAAGACACAAAATAAAGAAATACAACTTATGGTCGGTAAGAAGAATGCGAAGTACATAAGAAACAGCAATGAAGCTTTTTCATTACCTGTTCCAAGCTGGAAGAGATAGCATAGTGTATGCAAGCTTGATATTGCTAGCAAGTCCAGAGAAGGATTTGAAAGCAGCAGCAGCTTCTCTCACTGCAAGTGACTCTCTCGGATGCTGCCAAGCCCACTCAAACTGCAACAAGGTTCCCAACACATTAAAGAAAACATTTTTAGCTTTACCCATTTCAAAGAGGTAACAGAAGGAGAGGCCACAAGAACTTGAGAACCAGATGGGGGGGGGTCAAAGAAAAGGGACCTGAAGGGCAGAGACTTTAGTGGGGAAACCATAGATACAGAGGACCATTTCCCAAGGACGTTTCTTCTTGGTTCTATATGCACCACTTGTGATCTCTCCGTTGTGCTGCCTTATTCTGCGTTTTGGGTTCACCGTGAACCTGCAACACCAGATTATGCAATCCCTTTACTGAACTAACTTCAACAGCTTATAAAGCAGAGATTTTGAAGTTAATAAAACGTCCATTTGATCTAAGAGAGTGATGGTTTTAAAAATCAAACAAGAACACATTTTTATCTACAAATAAGAGAAATGGAATCGAACCCAAAAATTGGATACAGTTTCGATTCACCAATCTGACTTTTCAGATTTCACAATAGTTTGACCAAGACGAGCATAATCCTCTGTTTCGAGGGTATGGATGATCAATCAACAGAAATTTTCGAATCGAATTGGAGAAATGGAACAAACCCAGAAGAAGAAAAGGAACCCAGACCAGAGAGAGATCGGGGAAGAGAAAGTGGGGAGTACCCGATATAGGTGTGACCCTTGTGACGAGGGCTGAGTGAGGTCAAGATGTAGCACGCGTAGAACCCTTTTCCTTCTTTTCCGGTGCAGACGCCACCATCATCACCGACGGGATCTAGGGTTTTGGAAATTTCCCTTCTTCCCCTTTTCTCTCTCATCTCTCTCTCTCTCTCTCTCTCTCCTCCTCCCTCAGCGTCGATTCGACCGTTGGAGGAGACGATACAGTCTAAAATCTGTTTTCCCTTAAGGCCGGCAATGGGCTGATTAGTCGGGGCACTTTAACTAAGGCCCATTGGCCCAGTTTGGAATGTGTAGAATCTGTCTCTGTCGTATTACAAAATGTGAAGTCTTCACTACGCTACATCAGACTTGGTTTTTGTTATCTACTCCCTCCGTTCCACTAAGATAAATGTTTTACAAAAATAAATTGTTTCACAAAGATGTAATTTTTATGTTTTCTATACAAAAATTACAAATTTCAGTAAAATTAATTGAATTTAGTGAAATACTATTGGTTAAAATGCATTGGAATTTGATAATTTCTAAAAACGATGTATGATTAATGTGTTTTCTTAATATGTGTGAAAACACTAAAACATCTATCTTAATGGAACAGAGGGAGTATAATTTATATGTTTATGCCACTCGGAGTTCACATCATTTATACTTGCTTTATAAGTTCTTCGAACTAGTACAGATTTTGATCGATCTAATTGTTTTATAAAAGAAGATAACTTCATCAACCACATTCATCCACTTCCTAATTTCATACGTTTTCTCCCTTTGCGTCTTAAAACCAAAAGGTGGGCAGGAACTGTACTTTAAGATTGGGACATGATCATATGAAATTTAAATAAATAGATATGGTTATATTCTAAGATATAATCCGAAACAACGATGAGATAAGACTGGTGTTGATGATGATGCTTTAATCATGACATTGGTTCCTTTCCTTAACCTCCACTCCTTTCGAGTTGTAAACAGTGTAATAGCTTTTTCTCAATAACAATAATAAGCTGGATTGTTTTTTTTTATAAACCCTTTTATCCTTTTGCATCACTGGATGTGGAACTCCCATTCAATCATTTCTTATGTTCATTAATAGAAAAATATGATACTAAACTGCAGAAGCTAAATATGAAAAAGCTGAAATCCAAAATCAACAAGTGGAAAGTTGAATAAACCAATTACGGTTAAGTATCTGAGTGAAATTGGAATGAATCCAGACTATAGTTAGAAGAACATTTTCTATATTCACAAAATAGTAAAGTATTACAGATGCAACTTAGATTTGTTGAATAAACCAATTATGGTTAAGTATCTGAGAATAAAAGTGGAATGAATTAGAAGAACATTTTATATATTATTCAAAAGAGTAAAGTATCTACAAGTGCAATTTAGACTTGTTGTACATAGTATAGTGAGTAATACATATAATTTTACCAAGAAGCAAAATAGATACCTACAATTTAGTACAGTATTGTGAATATATATGTTTTTTTTTTCTTTTTTTTTCTTTTTTGGGTAATAAATCTAAGAACACAAATCAATCCAGCCCATCCAACCGTTTGATTCGAAAGCACATCATGAAAGTTCCACATTTGCGATTGGCGTTTGATCGCAAACGCGTTCAAGTTGAACTCTGAGTTTGCTACTCCACATCTCCTTGTAACAATCTGCATCGCCACCTCTCCGCCTCGCCTCCACCACCACGAGCAAATCATTCAGCCGCGAAATATATATCCCAATTACAAATTTCCCATTTTGCCCCTCCATTTCAAACCCATACTCTTCAATCTTCTTCACCCTCAGCTTCTCCTCCTCCGCGAACGCCTCCACTTCCTCCGCCAATTTCTCCGGCGACTTCTCCGAAACAAACCTCTCCGTTTCACCGATCGAACTGCTCCCACCGGCGAACAAACCGGAGAGATCTAACCCCGACGAAAACGAAATCAAATCAAACGCGTTTAGACTCTTCACCGCTTCACCTTTCTCCTTAACCAAACCGGAATCTTGATCGTGAAACTTAATCTGCTTAACACCTCCTTTAACAAACCAAGGATCCTTAAGAATCTCATCGATGGTGATCCTCGTCTCGGGATTGATATCAAGAAGACGAGAAATGAATCGCTTCAGATCTGGAGACATCCACTTAGGGCAACGATACTCTCCTCTATAAATCTTCCGATACATATTCATCACATTCGGATCGTTAAACGGTAAAAAACCGGCGGCGAGAACAAACAAGATGATGCCACAAGACCACACGTCAACCTTCGCGCCTTCGTATCCCTTCTTGGAGAGAATCTCTGGCGCCACGTAAGCAGGCGTGCCACACAAGGTATGTAACAACCCGTCGGGTCGGATCTGATCCGTCAACGCGCTTAAACCAAAGTCGGTTACCTTCAAATTCCCGTTCTCGTCGATCAAGAGATTCTCCGGTTTGAGATCGCGATGGTAAACGCCGTGCGCGTGGCAATAACCAACGGCGGAGATTAATTGCTGGAAATAACGACGGGTTAGATCTTCGCTTAAACGACCGTGTTTTGATATTTTGTTGAAGAGCTCTCCTCCTTTAACAAACTCCATCGTGAAGAAGATTTTTCCTTTAGTCGCCATCACCTCGTGGAGCTTGACGATGTACGGATGAGATAAACGTCGCATGATCGAGATTTCGCGTTTGATGTTGTTGACGAGGGTTGGGTTCGCGAGGAGTTTCTTCTTGTTGAGGATTTTGACGGCGACGCTTTGGCCGGTGCGGCGGTCTCGTGCGTGGTAGACTTTAGCGAAAGCGCCGCATCCTAGAAGCTTCCCGAGCTCGTATTTCCCGAACAAGGCGTTGCTGTTGTTGCCGCCGCCGCCGTCGGCGACGACCTCGATCTCCGACATGGTTTTAGAAGCCAGAGACTGATTGAGAGATGACTTATGTATAGAAGGGAGGAAGACGAGTTTTCGTCGGTGAATTTGGAAACTTGTGCGTAATTTTCAAATGGGGACAAGCGTATGCTGATTCGTCGTTTTTTTTTGTTAGGGACGTTTCTTTATTGTTGTGTGTTTACTTTTTATGGAATTGGAAATAAGAATTTTAAAAGGGAGTGGTTACGTATTTAAGGGGAGGAGGTTTACGCGATGAATATTTTGTTATTGGTTTTTAAGTTTTTTTTTAGGGAAAAAAAAATCTAGATGGTGATGTCTAAAACAGGAGTGTAGAGCTTAAGCTATATTCATCCTATGTGTTTTAATCCTACAGCACACAAAATTGGGGGATTTTTTTTACTTAAAAAATTGGGGGATTTACAGTGCTAAAATGCTAAATTTTAAAATAGTAGTATAAATATGAAAATGAATATAAAAATGATTACCTTCGAAAAAGTTTTTTTTAAAAAGAACTATTTAGTTAATTTTCAGTTATTTTTACCACAAGAACCAAAGATTTATTTTGACAAAAAAAAAGAACAAAAGATTTATGTTCAGGACAATGAAAACTTGAATTTCAGTGAAATTATAGTTCTAATCATCAAAACGTAAAGTACATTACCAAATGTCATTTTCTCCATTTTAGTATATAAGATGTTTTATGAGATTTTTATTATTTGAAAATATTAAATGTTTTACATATCAAAATAATTTTAGTTTATTAGAAATGTGTATTAATTATATTTTATTATTTTATTTATAATTAAATTAGTTAATTATAAATTGTTTTTAGTGATAGATTTTTCTTTAAATTTTTTTTATGATATGTACATTAAGAAAAAATATACGACATTATGAAACAGAGAGTAATTTAAACGAAAATTATTGACGGTATTTTGTCTCTTCATAATTAGATAAGTGAATGTTTAACCTTAATCAAACGAATAAACTCAACACTGTAACAATGGATGGACAGAAACTGCTGGTGTGAGACCACAATGCGTTCAGACACTGTTTTCCTTTGGAATATGGTACCCAAGGCCATTTCAATTCAACGTTAAAAAAAAAGAAAAAGACATTTCAATATGAGAAATTGCACCATATATACTCAAAAAAAAACATAATTTCAGTAACTAACTAAAACACCCCCTCTCTCCTACTTTCTCTTCCTATCTCTCTCTAATCTCTTTCCCAAAATCTAATTTCCCTTTTTTTTTTTAGTTATTTGGCAAATAAGCCCTTTTAATCTAATTTTGAGTCTATTTTTTTTAACCCAACTCTAAAACACTACGTCATTTTAGTGTAAAGCTAAAATACAATAACAAATGTGATTAGCTATTACTATTCATCACGAAACATTATTTATTTAATTTTATTAACCAAATATTAAGTTAAATAAATATTAACAATAAAATAGATACATAGAAAATAGTAAATTAATATTCTACATATATTGAGATAGTTTATTTTAATTTATTATTTTAATATTTTATATATTAAAATAGTAAATATTTATTTAAACAAATATTTCAGTGTGATATATTTTAATGTAATATAATACATAATAAATAAATATATATTAAGTAATAATAAAATTTATAAGTTAATAGTATACAAATTAAAAATACATTTTTAGTATGAAATTTGGCATTGTGGTTGAAAAAGAAACAATTTTTAATGTTGACATTACATTAAAATGATGTAGGTTAATTTAATAGCATAAAAATGAAAAGTAGAGTTTTGGTATGAGATTTGATGTTGTAGTTGAAAAAAGAAACAAGTTTTATATTAAAATGATGTAAGTTTTATACTAAAATGATAATGATGTTATGGGTTGGAGATGGTTTAAAGCCATTTCTGAAGAAACATCAAAACACTTAATTTAGTGCAATTTCAAGTTTAATGAAACACTAAAAATAATTTAATTGTATCAAATTTAGTGTTATGTGAATAGTGTTATATCAAATTTAGTATAATACTATTCACCATCCAAATTATTTTTAATATATATTTTTAATAATATAACTAAATTAGTTTTAATAACTATTTAAATTATAATTAAAAATAAATATATCACATTTTTTCATTTAGTATTTTATTTTCACAAAAAATTACTATTTTATTTTTTCAGTTAGTAATGAACATTATCATTTACATCATATTGTATCAAAATAAAAAATACCCTACATACTTTTATATTTTGTTTTAACAAAATAATTTTTAATAATATATTTTTATAGAAACATAAAATGACAAAACTTAAATGTAATAAAATAATTATTTATTAAGTAAAGTATTAAAATTTAAAAGTTCAAGATATATAATATTGTTTTGGCATAAAATTTGATGTTATGACATAGAACACTAAATTTAATGTAATTTCAATACCAATTTTGTTTGCACCTACCTCATAACTTCTCCGGTACTTTTTTTTAGTTCTAGAACTATTCAGAAGCGCGTAAAACATTATTCCAATAAGATAGGTCCTTCATATAATATTAGTGTCTCATCTCATGTACGTGGTTTTAATTTTTTAGGTAGTAAAGATAGCGACTTGGTTAGTAAATTAATTTTTAAACATTAGCAGGCCCCATGGAATGGTGTAAGATGTCTGTTACGTTAGGGCATGATGGCACGTGGCAATATCCCAACGGTGGAGCAAGTCGACGCCGGCTTCCAACTGGACGGTTCACGATGTGGGTCGGCTGGTTCCACCTATTTCGTTGATTAATCTGACTAGAGACTAATTATTTCTCTATTATTTAATCTGATTAGAGACTAATTGTATCTATGTTTACCTTTTCGACGAACGAACCAAAGGTATTGGTCTTCGCCGGTAATCTGATTTTTTATTTTAAAATAGTTGAGACAGAACGTGTGTTGTATTCTGTTCACATTGTGCTTAAAGTTTTACTTTATGTCAATAGCAGAAAATGAATAAGTCAGTTATAACCACGAGTTCGAAATCCTAATATTTTATGGCTTTGTATTGGTATTTGGATACCTTATAGCATATTCTTTTACTGAAAGTTGTCAATATATATGAATAAATAATTTGACTGATAAGTTGACATGATTACTAAATGCAAATGACAATCAACAGTCCTGAAAATAGATGTTTATACAAATTTACTTGGATGTATGATATCATTGATTATGTTTGAAAGGAACATTATGTTATTGGGCCTTTTGCTTGCTATATTTTGAGCCTAAACATATGTGCCATTAGGAAGCCTGGACGTTGAAGAAAGCAATAATTGCTGCAAATGCTATTGAAGCCGTACCGTATTTCAGCTCTGGTTCTGAAAAGTGTTGCAAGGTACTTCTTCCGTTTCAAAATGTTACATGTTTTGGTTTTTTCATACAGATTAATAAAATATATTAAATATAAGTATTAAATGCATAATTTTTAATGATTATCTATTTTTTATGATTCTAAACCAATAAGAATTTAGTAAATGCAATTAATCTTCTTGAAGTTTACAACTAATCATTATTAGTTGATAAAAAGTGTATTGAAAATATAAAAAATGTATCTTTTTGAAACAATTTTTTTTCTTAGAATATGTATTTTTAAGAAACGGAGGGAGTATTATACATTTGAAATCTTTCTTTACTTTTAGGAAAATTCCGTGTATGTGTATACGGAGCATGCGGATCTCAGCTGCTCTTCATGTCGTTGCTAAAAGCTTGAATTTGAAAATCTTTGATGTACATGTCACCATGAAACTTTTATAAGCTTCTTTTTCTCCTAGCTCCAAAAATTAATTCATATATCAGGTTCCAACAGGGTCACAACCGATAGCTAACCAGCTATGATATCACTTATAACATTATGATCGTCTATAGTTGATGGGACACTCACACATGTTCATTCGGCTTGTGGGCTCATCCCATCTGATGGGCGGTGTGTTAAATTTTCAAAGGTTCGAAAGTCTTGTTTACTATGCTTTGGTCTCACTCACACGATATCACGAATCACTTTCCGATAGGTCATTTATCCTTCTACTATTCCAACCCAAGCACGCTTTAACTCTACAATTTTAAAGGAATATGTGTCCACAAAAGTAAGTGCACTTTAATAACATAAGTAGTCAAATCAATTCGATTAAACTTTTCTATTATATACCAGAAATTGTGATGTTACAAAAACATTAATTTGAACAAAAAGGCCTTGAACTTGATGTGATCTAGGTTTAAAATGTCGCAAGAGAATTGCAAGAAATAACAAGCTGAACGTTGTTGATGACAATGGTTATAGCCATCAACGGAATAGGCTGCACCATCTTCTTGGCCATCTCTATGTCCTGTACTAAAGCCCACCTTCACTCCAAAGAAATAATAATTTTCAATAAATCTGCATATAACGAATTTCATATTTATATATGAAGACCAAATGGACCCTCTTTCAAGTTTCTATAAAAAGAAAAAGGGAAAAAATGCTGGTAAAACAAAGAAGTTGGCAAAATAAAATAAAATTGTTTGTCAACTTATTTTCGTATAATAACACATAAGTCGACCAAAAAACATTCACTCACAATTACATACCACATGATAACATTTTTTTCAAGACTTTCGTAACAAATATGTTTGCAGCCGCTTTAACAGCCTACGAATGTCTTCAGACAACCTTAAGCCAATTTAATACAACAAACACAATTATTTAAAAAAAAAAAAAAAAATTATCGTTGTTAAATAATAAAAATACATAAAACATTAAAAATGCATCTTTTGAAACATATGTTTTTCTATAGAGACTACATTTAAATTTTATCACTATATATGAATAAATTATTTGACTGATAAGTTGACGTATTTACAAAATCCAAATGAAATCAACATGGAAATAGATGTTATACACATTTACTTCGATGCATGCTATTGGTCGAACAAAACTTAGGTTCACCCCATAGGGTGAACCTTTAAATTCACCTCTCATTTTATCACCAATCAAAATGCCACGTAAATAATTAAATAAAAATTTTATTTTTTTTTTAAAAAACTGTTAAAAAGAAAATAACGTCAATTTTAACGATGCAAAAGTCGTCAGCTAAATTCTAAACCCTAAATTTTAAATTCTAAATCCTAAACCTAAATTTTTTAAATTCCAATTCTAACCTCTAAACCTAAATCCAATACCCTAAACCCAAATCCTAAACCCAAATCCTAAACCCTAAACCCAAACTATATACCCTAAAACCAAAACCTATGCCCTAAACCCAAACTGTAAACCCTAAACCCAATTCCTAAACCCTAAACCCAAACCCTATATGTCTAAAATTTGGGTTTAGGGTTTACGATTTGAGTTTAGGGTTTAGGGTTTAGGTTTTTGGGTATATTGTTTAGGTTTAGGGTATAGTATTTAGGTTTATGGTATAAGGTTTGGGTTTAAGGGTTTAGTGTTTGGGTTTTAGGCTTAGAATTTGGGTTTAGGGTATACAATTTGGATTTAGAGTCTAGGATTTGAGTTTATGATATAAGATTTGGGTTTATGATTTAAAGTTTAGGGTTTAGAATTTAAGATTTAGGGTTTACGGTTTAGTTGGCGGCGTTAGCGTCGCTAAAATTGGGGTTATTTTTTTTTAGCTATTTTTAAATAAATTTAATATATTTTATTTAATTATCTACGTGGCATTTTGATTGATGATAAAAGGAGAGGTGAATTTAAAGGTTCACCCTAGGGGGTGAACCTAAGTTTTGTTCCTATTGGTCATATGTGTGCCAAAGGATATTATGTTATAGGCTTTTTGCTTGCCTATTAGACAATTTATTAGGAAGGCCGTACATTGAAGGATATTATGTTATACTCGTAGGCTATATGCCATTAGGAAGGCCGTACATTGAAGAAAGCAATAATATGTATTGTATATATTTTTGTCATGTGATGAAGATAAAATAATTCATAGCTAGCCATACTCATGAACTTCTTCCCAGTTACCATATAAGTTATAATACGAGATATGCTAACAAAATATAGTATATATACACGAGCTCCATCATCATCAATCAGTCATCAAAGATTTTACGCAGGGATTTGTCCTAGAAGCATGATTAATATATAATAAATGTTTGAGTTGAGAGACATAACACAGACCCTGAACCTTCATATAAATCATATATATAACGTATATATATGTGAGTATATATATATATATATATAGATATAGATAAAACATCATGGCATGTACAGCTTGTTGCCGCACTTGCACCTCCAAGCTTCAGGGTAGTATTCGGCGGTGACAGGCGTTCCCGGAGGCACCGGGACGTGCACAGGCTTGCACGGCGTGCATCTTCCACACTTGGACGAGCACCGTGGCGGAGATGACCCCAGTCCCCTCAAAATTCTTCGCTCCCCCGCTGCGTTGCTCCGGTCACCAATCTTCTTTATCATCAACAGTGTACTCTTGTCCTCCTGAAAGATACGGTTTATTAATCAATAAAATAAATTATATACCCTTTTTTCTTCTGTCAACCAAACTTTTAAGTTGAAATATATCTTCAAAAATATTCATTCATCATGCTGCAATCATTATTAGACTGCGAGTGAACTGTTTCTTTAATTGCATTGTGAAACTTTAGCAACAACAAAAAGACGCTAGTGAACTGTGTTAGTCAAGTACGCATTTTTAGCAAAAGTATGAACAATTATGCTAAAATGCGCCCTTTAGGTAATAGAGTTTTTAAGACAGGGCTAGGGGGGAGGTGAGACAAGGACCCGGGAATACCGCTCCGCAAAAAGCGCTACGCACATTACCAAAAAAGGTCAGAGAGACTGAGGAAGTTCCAAGAGGCTTGTCATACGTTAACGTGCGCCGTGGGGCGAGTGAACTGATAATATTACCAGTTTACCACTCGATTGACATCGAAACACAGAAAAAGCCAAGGCATGGACCCACAAGTGGTGAACGGACCAAAGTCGAGTACTGTCCTTGTCTTCGTGTGCTGAAGCGAATCGGACGGCCCAGTCAGTCTCGACATGCCGTCACAGTTGCGGACTGTTCATGCGTATTTTAGCCACATCTCCTTTTGTTTGTGTAGTCCTTTTTAGAGATCCCCACAATATAAGCTTATTTAAAATGTTTTTATTGATGAATCAACATCAATTTTGTCCTCCAAAGAACTTGAATCAGGAGAATAGATGGGCACTACTAAGCTTTTTTGGGGCTTTGTGTGGTTATGCTTATTAGGTATATAAAAACACTGGTGGTCGAGCCTAATTCCTAGTTAATTATTGACTCAACAATAAAAGTTATGGTTTTTTACTTACAAAAGAAAATAGGATAGTTTTTACTGCTTATAATATGGACCACGCTAGGTAAGAAGAAAAGGATAAAAAGAATACGAACCTGTGCATAGAATTGCCCTAGTTTTCCAGATTTTGAGTTCCTAATATCTGCATTTTTTACAACAAATTAACTTATATAAATGGTACGGCAATGATTTATTGTGAGGTACGAACTAAATATTGAAAGATATTTACGTTTGAGAAAATAACTAAAGATATTGTAAAAATAAAGAGTAATTAGTTTTAAGGGAAAAGGAAGAGGGCTTACATGGAGAAGAAAGTGAAGAGGGAGTAATGAATGTAGTAAACGCACAGAGGACAACGCAGAGTAGGAATATATAAAAGACAATGAACTTGGCTCTCGATTTTTCTGATGATGGTAATGATGACGGTCTTTCTAATCCCATGATTACGAAAATATATGAAAAACCCACCTAAGAAGAAGCAGATATTACTTATGACTCCTCCAGGATAGTTTCATGCAAAAACTTGGTGGGTTTATAAAAAGGAAATCAATAAAAGATTATACAAAAAGATGTATTAATGTATTTTGGTTTCTTATGATTTGGGTTTTCTCAAAAACGAGAGGGAGTAGTGGGAGTGGTTGAGAAGGAGAAAGAACAAAATGAGTCGATTATGAGCGAACAAGGAGGGGTTTACTGCAAAATGTGCAATTGAATTTGGAAAAATTAATATAATAGGATAGTAAGATAATAGAGAAAAAGAAGAGAAAGAGTGTAGAAAGAGAGAAGTAATTAAGAAAGGTACCTAAGCATTGCTAAGTTTGGGAGTTAGATTCTCCTGCACCCTATTTTCTCTGGCATTGTACCCTTCCTTTCTCCAGAATTTGCTTTTAGCAATCTTCCAAGCTATTTGTTTATCTATTATATATATATATATTATGTTTTTAAGTTCTTTATACTATATGCATGTGTCTTTAGACATTTGTGCCGTGTGTCACATCACATGTTAATAAGATATGATTTCACATGACTAGTAGTAATACTATATAATCTTCACTTTAATTGTTCTGAGGGTTTAATAGAAATTAGAGATACTCTGGGTTAGGGTTTTAGATAGTTTGTAATAAGTTATAGTAAAATGATTGTTTATTCGTAATCGTTGATCATAAGTTCACAATTACCGCAGAGAGATGATATTGATCTGAAGAAGAGAAGGAAAAGCAGGGCCGTAGAATGAAAGACGAGAGAGATTCGAAAGGCAAGAAGGTATGGACAAAACATCCCAGCAAATGTGTAAGAAGGGTTCCATGTTCATTCCTCATTTACAGATTTATATGTATAGATTTATCAATAATTATTTACTCTTATCAATTGACACGAAAATATATTCTTAAAAGATGAGAAACGGAAAAAAAATAATATTCAGCTAAACGGTGCGTTCACAGTAGGGACGGCAAACAAATTGTGGTATATAGAACTTTAACATTGGAGATTAGCAGTGTTTGAAACCGATCCGAATCTGCGGTCGAACAGATAAATTTGGTGACACGATATGTAATTGAATTTGGGTTTTAAGAAAAATTTATTGTTTAAAAATTAGATAAAACTTACAGAAAATTGTTAAACCTTAGAATTCGACTACCGGTTGAATCAATTCATAACTTTTACTTATTTTTTTCTTAAATTTTTCAGTGACATTATTAGAATCGATTTTGTATACTAATTAAGAAGTTATGTTTTGGTTTTCAAAAATAAGAAGATCATAAGATCCTGAATTATGAATTTGTTGATAAAATAAAATTTTTGATTGTTGAAGAAGAAGAATATGTCAAGTTTGATTTTAATAAATTAGACAATGTTGTTGGTCAAGAATATCCCAAAGATGATAAAGTGATAAACCTAAAAAATATTGATGATAACTAATTTTGATTGAACTTTCTGATTTTTTTATTATATATAATATAATTAAACTATTTATTTGTGATTTTAGATTTTGATGAAGATTTTATTATACCATATGAAAAAATGAAATAAATTGATCGAAAGAACCAAAATTAATTGGGGCAATTTAATATTAGTTTATTTTGTTATTGACACTCTACTGCAAGATATTTTGCTTTTGCTTTATTTTGAATATAAAGTTTAATTATATTATTCACATTGGACATTTAAATACTTAAGGATTTTATGTCTTGATATATTTTTATCAGATATCATACTCTTAACCTATTACAAAATTGTTAAATAGTCTAAATTGTTTTTAGTTATTTTGCATGTTAAATAAAAAATAAAGAAAACTAAAGTTAAGTATTTTCTAAATATTTTTAAAATAAAAATATCTCTTATATTTTTAATAGATAATATATTATATATAAAAAAGTTAACTGATTTAATAATATGTGGTTCACCAATGGTTAACCTTCTAAGACCATTTTTAATGGTTTATTCTATTTTTTTCTAAAACAGAGTAACTCTATAACAAAGTTAGTTATTGCTCCAATGATATTTTATTTTAGAATGAAAAATAAAGTGATGGCAAGAGGAAAAACAAGTTACTCTATATAGAATTAACCTATTTTTACTTTATTATAATAAAAAATAGAGTACTATTGGAACATTTTTTAATCTAATTATGTTTTAAAGCGAAAAATATAGTGAGACTAGAGACAACATAACCCGGTGATCAAAGAATTTATCCGATTCAGTGTCCATGTCGAGTTTCAAAACATTAGAGATTGGACACATACGCTAGAGTTTGAATTCTAATGCATATTAAAAAGGTCTACTAATGGGTTAGTGATATCAGCTATTAAAATGATGAATACTCGCTCTGTTCAAAATAATACTTTTTCCATTTTATATTAAGTGTTATTGTAGAAAAAAAATTTCGTTACAAAATAAGTGTCGTTTTAGCATTTCAATGCATAATTTATTAACTTTATTTTCAGTTTAGTTTTTATTGATTGAAATATGGTTAGGTGTATGGGTAACGATGTTTTTATATAGAAAATATACAAATTTAATATTTTTTTAATCTGTGTCTATAAATCTAAAACGACACTTAATATGAAACAAATGAAGTACTTGTATTAGGATTTTCATATTTATTAATAAAACATATTAAAACTTAGTTATTAGTGTATAGTTTTTTGTCATTTTATATTTCCTATATTTTAAACCAATAAAATTTCAAGAAATACAATTAATATTTTTAAAGTTTACAATTTTTCATTATAAATTGACAAAATATATTAAAATATAAAAATACATATTTTTGAAAATAATTTTTTTTCTAAAACATGCATTTTTTTGAACGGACGGAATATTTAACAATGAACATGAGTGAAACTAATTTCAAGAAATTAAATAGGTTTTAATGAAATAAATTAATGACTTATGTTTTGACTTTTATGGTTGATACACTTGACAATACTCTTTGTTTCATAATAATTGTCATTTGAGAGTTTTTCATGCATATTAAAAATTATTTAAAAATTCTATTTTACTTTTTGTTCACGCATTAAATATTTTTATACTCTAATTAATACACTAATGCAATGAAGTCAAAATTGACATTTATTTAAAATTTTTCATTGAAAATATAAAATATATTTTTTATAAAACAAAAATAAAACTTTAAAACGACACTTTGGAGGGATTACTTTTAACTGCAATATACTCCCTTCTTTTCAATATAAGTGTCATTTTGACATTTTTCATAAGATTAAGAAAATGTTTGAAATATATTTAAATTATTATTAATTACATCTATTTGACCAATAGTATTTAAAATAAATAAAACTATATATAAAATTAATGATGTTTGCAATTAATTTCAAACTAAAAAATAAATACTTATAATTTGCATTGAAAATCTAAAATAACTCTTTTGTGTAAAAAGAAAAAAATGGTAGAACGATATTTATTATGAAACCGATGTTATTACCTACTCGCTCTGTTTCGCAAAGAGTGTTGTTTTAGAGAATTTTTTTTGTTACAAAATAAGTGTCGTTTTAGGATTTCAATGCATAATTTATTGATTTTATTTTTCAGTTTAATTTTCTATTGGTTGAAATATGATTAGGTATATGTGTAATGATGTTTTTCTATAGAAAATATACAAAATTAAACGTTTTCTTAATCTGTGTGTAAAAAATTAAAATGATACTCCCTCCGTTTCATATTAGTTGTCGTTCTAGGTTCATGCACACAGATTAAGAAAACATTTAATTTTACATATTTTCAAAATAAAAACACTATTATCAATACACTTAATCATATATCAACCAATAGAAAAATAGAATAAATAATATTACCAATAAATTTTGCATTGAAAACCGAAAACGACACTTATTTTGAAACAAAAATTCTACTCCAAAACGACAAATAATTTGAAACGGAGGGAGTACTTATTATGAAACAGAGGGAGTACTAATTAATGAGAATAAAGATGCGTTAGTTTGATACAATCTCACCGACAGCTCCTAGTTTTTTACCATGCATTGACAACCTAGATAGACGTGTATCCTTTAACGTACTCTAGTTCATGTAGTTTTGTAAGACAACACCAACTTTTATGAAGGTCAATCGATCAATTTAATTGGGAGTAATATTAATTTTAGGGTTTGTAAGCGAATGGCCGTTAATAGTTTCCAATAAACAAGACCACAATCACGAAGTACTGTGAAATGGTTTATCTGCTTTTTATTTATATGTTTTATACTACTTCTTCTATTTTTTAATATAAGTCATTTTAGTATTATGTATATAAATTAAAAAAATAATTAATTTATTATATTTTCAATACAAACATCATTAATATTTATCTAACCATAATTCAACTAATGACAAATTATAATATATATCACTATTGGTTATATAATATTAACTGCTAATAAATTTTACATCGAAAATTAAAACTGTCATATAATTTAAAATATTTTTTTTTTAAATTATATTAAAAACGAAGAAAATATTATTTAACAACTTTTGTTAAAAATGGTTAATTTAAAAGATGAATTAATGAGACAACTATTGCGAGAGATAAATTTCACCAAATATCCTTGTGATAATCTGCACATGGATGTGCTAATTTATCACACATCCATATATTTGTTCGAGCGTGAGTCAAACACACTTTTATACTTCTTATGTTTCAATATAAGTAATTTTTTAGGTTTTTCACATGGATTAAAAAATACTTCCTCTATTTTATATTATTTGTCGTTTTAGATTTATGCACACATATTAATAAAACATATAATTTTGTATATTTCCAAAATAAAAACACAATTACCTATACACTTAACTATATTTCAACCAATAGAAAATTAAATTAGAGTATCTTATTAATGAATTTTGCATTGAAACTCTAAAACGACACTTATTTTGAAACGAAATTTTTTCCCTACAACGACAACTAATATAAAACGGAGGGAATACAAATTTATATACAATTTATCTTGATTGCATAAAAATATAATTAAATAAAACTAATTCAACCAATAAAAAATACAATGTTTTGTAATTGGTCACAAAGTTTAAATGATATTAAATTCTATATAAATAATGAGAACATCGATTAGTTTGAAACAAATTTTTTTTCTTTAAACACCACTTAAAGTGATACATAAAGAATACCAAACAGTGTTATACTATATATGTTTATCTAGAACAATTTTTTTTTCCACAGAGTATAATGTAATCAACAGAGAGAAGTTGAAGATCATCAATATTTTTCATTGCAGACCTCAATGCAGTTTTAGGAGACTTCCCATACTAAAGGATGTTCATAAAATGCATATTTAAGTCCCATGCGAAAGGATGTTCACAAGATGCATGTTCAAGCTAAGAGATAAGTAAATTCTATATTATTAAAACTGAAATATAAATAAAACTAACATTATTTTCAACAAATTACTACATTAATTATCATTCTGTTTTTATTCAATTTAACATCTTTATTAATTATATTTTTACAATACATCACATCATTAATTATATTACCAGAATAATAATAGTGTATATTTTATTAATTAATTAGTCAACATTAACTTTGTACCAATTATAAAAATTAAAATATAAAATAACTGAGTTTTGTATATGTTTAAAAGTTTGGTTTAATTAATCTGTTTTTCATAAAAAACTTATTTTATTTTTAGTCAGTAAAAAACTACATAGGCAAACACATAATTCAAATACATAGTTTATGTGAACAAAATAATAACTTTAATCAAAATAATAAAAACTTATTATATTTATTGTCATTTAAATTTCACACCATATAACTATTTCACTTAATTTAGCCAAATACATATATTTTTTTTTTATTTGCAGAATCAGTTAAGCATGAACATTCGAGTACCCATTCAGACATAGATTGATTTTCTCAGATGTTTTTAGATTTTAAAATTAAGTTATGCTTAGATATTATAAATTTATGTATGAATTTTAAGTTGAGTCCTCCCAAATCTGAATGAGTTTGATTATGATGTATAAGAGCTTAAAAATATTCAAATAATCAATGTATCTAAAACATATTCAGATATTTATACCAAAATAACCATATTATTCGATTCGGTTTGGATCTTGCAAATAAAAATAGTTATATAACAACATATTAATAATATAAAACATTAATTATAAAAAGTAAATATCAATGTATAAAAACATAAGAACTATATAAAACTCGCACAAACGCGTGGAACAAACTCTAATGAAAATTCTAGTTTATGCAGTTAATCAAAAATTCCACGTCCAACAAGATAATCAACCCATAATTCTTTTGTTCCTAATATGTGTTATAACTGGATTTCCATGGTGGATAGACGCCGCTTAGTTGAACGATTGAATTTGATTGCGGTACACATCTAGTTAATATAGATAGAAAGAATGTATAATTTATTATTCAGCTTCTGATAACCATTTAGTATATTGTATGTGAAAGCATTTCGATGCGACTGTTTGACAATTGGATCCATGCATATTTTGAATGGGTACATTAGATTCAAATATAATACTCCCTCCGTTTCATAATATTTGTCGTTGTAGGGAAAAATTTTCGTTTCAAAATAAGTGTCGTTTTAGAGTTTCAATGCAAAATTCATTAATAAAATTAATAGGTAATTGTGTTTTTATTTTTCTATTGGTTGAAATATGGTTAGGTGTATAGGTAATTGTGTTTTTATTTTGGAAATATACAAAATCATATGTTTTTTTAATATGTGTGAATAAACCTAGAACGACAAGTAATAAGAAACGGAGGGAGTAATGTATTGGAACACAATTTTCAAAAAAATCTGTGAATTTCGTCTAATTACATGTTTGAATATGATGTCCTATTTGAAGATGAAATATAGCTGACTTTTTTACTAAATAAATATAGCTAAATTAATGAAGATTTGGATGTTCTTGCGAACGCAAATTCCCTAGCTAGAATCCCCTATTTGAGTTGTTTAAACGCTAAACTCAGATTTTGAGAATGGAATTGGTATAAAAAGTTATTATTTGAATATAAATTAAATGATCCGTTAACAAAAAAAATGAATACAAAATTATCCGAAGTCTCGAGAAAAACTTGAAACGAATTCAAATTTTGTTCTGCTTGTGGCATAGTTTTGGTTCATAGAGAAAACTTATATATAATTAATTTAGTTTGAATAATTTTATGTTAAAATATATGTTTGAATAATTTGAATATGAATCACTTTACCTGCTATAATAGTTAAATTTATTATTTTGTAAAATAATTTAATTAGGTCATGATCTTTCACTATTATCACTCCACTAATTTTAGACTATGATAATATCTAAATTATATTCTAAGATGTATATTAGTACGTACAGCGTACTGTTAGGTGTCACAATTTGAGTTCAAATATGAAAGTATATATTTTCAAACCAACAATTTTTTTATTCCAATTGGAAACTTATAAATCCTCACACAGAAACAGAAAAGAAAACATTTAGAAACTAAATTCCTATTCAAAAAGTTTCAAGAAAGGAAACAAAAAAGATTGGACGAAAATTTGCCACCCGTATTTCGAACATCAGAAAACAACACATGAGCTGATACTGTGGTGACTGGTGAGAGACTATTTTTTACCATCATTTTCATTTTTTTTTTTTTTTAATATCTATTATAGTTGAATTTTCCTAACAATCAATCAACCGCAACTGTCGACGAGGAGAGAATACAAAAACATATTCGTGTATAGGGAAATATCGATATGGTCACATGCCAAGGTAAGTATCTCTATCCCTGAGACCCTGACACACTACTTGTCAATTATTTTGTATAATGAGGGTTAATACAAACTTCGATCTGACACACTATATTTTTTCTCAATTTACCATGTTATTGTAATTGAAATTTCATTTGGTTTCTTGATTGAGACAGATGGGACTTGCATTGTTTCCTATCTATTATGCATGACTCAAAGATGTCAAGAATCATGCATAAAATTTACACTATTTTCTTAGGATTTGCATTTATTCCAATCAAATAAAGAATGCTCAATAACATATGAAAACTTGGTACATTGGTAGGTGGAGTCTTCGATCTCAAATCGCAGGCATATTTGCAAGGCCGCATGCATACCGTCAACTTTTTTTTGTCCCAATGTTCTCTTAATAATTGATATTCTGTTATGTTATATTATTTTAATTTTAAGATGAATTATACTCCCATATAAATTTATTTATTTATTCTGCCATATATTCAATAATTTATCCAAAGTAAATTAACCATGATAAAGATCCTCCAAAAATAACAATCCTTTATCCAGCATAACGATCTTCGAGTTTGGACTATTTTATGGGTCTAATCAGTTTTGGGTTTTTCTAGGTTGAGTCCATCTAAAATTTATTTGATTTTTGAAATTTCCTTTTCTTTTATGTTCTTTCTGCATTTCCTTATGTAGAAAAACCCCTAATTTTTTTATAAGAAAGCTTTTAAAAAACTATTTATATTTCATTACAACACAATTAATGTTATGTACATCTTGATAGTAGATAACCTTTTTGCTATAAAATATCATAGGAATCCTTGAGAAGATCTCGTATGAGAGCTCACTTGTCACGCCATACATATTTAATTACAAAAATGTAAATAAAAGAGTACTGATACAACAGTTCCGAGGAGAGAAAAAGAGAAGATGGAGTATATGGCAGATGGAGGGAAGCCAAAAGTTGAAAAGAGAAAGAGACAAGAGATGCACGAGTGTATTGAATTCATGCCTTGTGTGTTTTCAGTATTTGGACCACCTAGTTCTTCTTCTTCTTTTAATCTCCTCTGCTTATTCTTCATAATTATCAAGATACAATTCAAAGTAAATACTAAATACTATCAATATCAAGATAAGTAGAGTCTAGCATTGACACACATACACACACACAAAAAAAAGGAAGCATATATAGAGTCTAGTACAATTTACAAATCGTCCTTTACGTGGATGTACTTTCTTTGTTCCTAATTATGATTAGTTTGGCTAAAAACACAATTCTTAAAGTAACCGTTCTTTTATTTTTAATATTTAATTAGAAAGAGAATAACCAATAATAAATTATACTTAAAAGATTTCACTTTTAAGTTTTTAATTAAATATTGCTTGGCATGTTAATTTTTTGCTTTGAAATTTGGAAACAATTTACATTATGAAACAAGAAAAAACTATACAACTACTTATATATTAAAACAGATGGAGTATAATAGATAGTCGTATTCAACCATATGGATGAATTACTACAAGTGTTCCAAAAGGAGGATGAATTACTACAACATGGTATAAATGTTTTTCTTATACAATGAAAATTGTATAAATGCGTTTAACACAAAAAATATCATTCTAAATATATATATGGTTTAAGATGTTATAAATGTTTAGTATCATAAGGAAGAAATATAGTTACTTTTGTTTATAAAAATGTTCAAGTGATTTGGTTAATTTCGGCTCCCTCCATGATTCTGGAAACAAACATGGAGATTATTACACGACAAGTGAAATCATGATGGTAAAGCAGGAACGTTCGCTTTCCTTAGACAGGGATAGTTTGGTCGATATGTCGCTCCCTCAGACCGAACCAACCATTTAAGTCACGTGGCATATCATTTTTAGCTTATAAAGGGCCTATAACATTATATAAATGGGCCTAGAAACGAGACTCATTTAAGTTGTATTACATGTTCTTACGTTCGAAGAAAGAAACAAAGAAGAGAGGGAGATTCCTGAGGGTTTTCTCTTGGATTCCGAGGACTTTTTTCAAAATATGATAAACAAAGATAAAAAGATCAAAAGCTATTTGCTTTGATCCTTTTTCAATACGTTTCATTCACCTGAAAACAAGTCTCTGCAGAGCTCTCCGTAGAATCTGGAGACAAGTTCAATGAAGACAGGACTCTTAAGATTCTTCCAACAGAAGAGAAGCTCCTCTATGTCCATTACCTCATCCATTGTCCCTTCTTCAGCAATCAGATGAGTAAGATAGTTTTCAAAGCTTTTGCAAGCATCTTCCACAGCATTGTCTTCGAATGTTTCTCTTGATCTCAGTGAGTTCTTGGTCCATGATGCTGAAACAGGTGTCGTGATGGGTGAAGTGAACAGCTTCTTGGCTGCTGCTGGCGTAAGAGGCGAATGTGTAAACTTCGAAAAATCATCATCCTTCACACTAACTGCAAGTGGAATTGGAGAATAAACAGATAAATAAGAAAACTTAGAGCATGTTTATTGAGAGTCTCTTAGGGCGGGTCTCTTACCTTTTAACTAAAAAAATTAAGAGACGTCTCTTAAATATCTTAAATCCCGCTAAAAAAACCCGCCCTAAGAGACCATCAATAAACATGCTCTTATAAGACATTTTTGTTTCAAACATTGTAAAGAAGTTTTCTTACAAGGTTTGGTTTGGCTTATCTTCAGGTCTTTGCTTTTGCTCAGAAAACAGAGACAAGACAGCAAAGAAGAAGGGCACATTGGCTTCTTGGCATGATGATGTCTAGGTTTGACATTGCCATGACGAGCACGACGGAGAGGTCTAATAAAGACAGGTCTCTTAACTCGGAAGCGGAAGAGAGAGACGAATCGGTTGCATGATTCTGAAAGCTTTGATTTGAAGTTAACAAAAGTTGCTTTCACTCTCATTGTCTTGTGAAGCTTTTCGTTGTTGTTGTGGTGTGGTGATCCTCTTTGGACTTTTTGTTCTGTTTTGGTGTGTATAAGGAAGGTTAGAGAGAGAGAAAGGCTTGTGTTGCATGGGGTTCACGTCTTTGGGTGTGAAATTAAAGTCACGATGGTGGAGTCCCATGAAGTTTAAAAACGGTGGAGAATAAATGGTTTTTATTATAAGTGTTTGGTGGCTTTTTTTACGAATAAAATCCAAGATGCTGAAATTGGTTTTGGTTTTGTATATGGATAATTTTGTCGAATAGTCATTTTTAAGTTTTGTTAGAAAAATAAATTTTGAAAAATAAATGATCAAAATAGTTATTTTTTTATTTTTTTATTTTGGATATTTTTTTTTGAAATTTGAAACTCCATCCCCAAACTCACTCTTTAACTGTAAACAATAAATCTATATTAGTTAAACTTAAAGTATAAATGCATATAAATGTATTTTTTAGCATTTAATAAAATTTATTTAAGTTATTTTTTTCTTTAAGAAATATTTTTGTGAAAAAGAAACTAAAATGGAGGAAATTTCTATTTGTATATTGAGAACATAAACCGGTTTCATATATATCTAGTGAACTTGAAAATAGCTTAATTTTTTCTGCTTTTGACGGAACCGGTCTACTTATCAGTTATATGAACAAACAATCCTTCTGGTGTTTGAGATTATATATGCTTCTAAATCCTCTCATTTCAATTTCTTAACTTCATGTTTTAGACATTCCTTTTTGTTGAATGTCTCCCAAATGTAGTAGTGTATTCGTGTGCGTGTGAGTCCGCAGAAAGGGTTATCATGTTGCAAATATTTCTGCTGTTGAATTCAGTTCACTACCATGATATCAAGGCTGATTTAGTTCCCGTTTCAGATCAATAGCTCTCACTGGTCACATGTGCATGTTTAAAGTATGGAAACTGTTTTGATTTGGATAATCTTTCTTTGTTGAAGAAATAATTAACAAAAGTGGTTGATCTGGAAAGGGAATGTAAAGAGAAAACGGGTGTCCTCAAAGTGTTCGGTGTTAGTAGACACTTTGGACCAATATTTTATTAGTTTCATCATTACAACTCAAAACCTGTCCCATTTACTTATTTACAGATTTTAAATAAAAATAAAGTTTTTTTTTTAATTATACAGAGATATCCTGGTCCCACAGAAGTAGTCCAGACTAGTCACGTGTTATCACGTGTTGGTCCCATGTTTTTAGCGATTCCGAAATGTTAATTCCCCAGTGGCCAAGACTCGAACCCTGATAATTTCACCGTATTGAATTTTTTACCTTCAAATTAATCACCACCAAACCACAAACCTTGGTTAAAAATACAAGTTATTGAATAATACTGATCTCATCATTTTGCATATATGTTTCACCTTAATATATTTATTCAAAGTTTAATAAATAAATACTAGATTAAGAAAAGAAACAAATATCTTCACTTAGGATCTGGAAGATATTGTTGCCGATGAAAATTTTAAATAATCCTAAATGAACTAAAGCGTGGGTAAGTGTGATGTCTCAAGTAGTTCATGCTGATGGTGGTGATGATGATACAAACAAAAGTCATCCTTTAAGCTTTTTCTCAAATGGGGTCCCAATTTTCCAGTCTTATCTACCTATTATCTGTCACATAGAGACTCTGCTTCTTCTGATTCTCTTCATAGTTTCTCTATATAAGAGTACATCAGAAAGTCTTGTGAAGAGTGGGAAATAAGATGGGGAAACACAAGTTTAAAATTTCAGATATGATCTCAAATGCATGGTTTCACAAGCTCAAAGACATGACTAAGCAGTCTAAACCCAAAAGCAAACCTATTCCTCCTTCTTCTTCCTCAAACACTTATAACAAGAAGAGCCCCTCCTCTTACTCTCTTACTCATCAGTCTCCAACCTCTCATTTTTCCATCAGCCTAGTAGCTAACAGTCCTCACCATAACTCACCAAGAAAATCTCTTCACAGTAAAAGGGTGGGTGAAAGAAAGATACTTTACAAGCCATCTCTTAAACCAATCACTCCTTTTACAGCTACTGGTTTTAACAAGAGCAAGAAGGTCAACGGTCAAGATTCATCTCACTGCACGTTGCCAGCTCTTGAAAGGTCCACAGAGTCTTTTGTGTATAGTTTCTACCAAAAGGAGGATGATGGATTCGTTGATCCTTCCAACTTCAAGATCGACACAAAAAACAAAGCCTTCACCAAGTACAAGGTCAAAGAGTCTGATTCCATAGAGAAAGCTTGTCATGCAAGTAACCTAACCAAGAAACCGATAAAAAGCCATCTTTCTGTGAAGATTAATAAAGAGAAACAAGAAGAAGATGAAGCATGCAGAGGAGAGAAGAAATACCAAAAGCAAGTATCTAGTGGAAGAAACTCATCTGCAGGGATAAACCTCAGAAGAGTAAATTCACCTAGGATTCAACTCTCAGGTACGCGTAGAAGCACGTCGAGATCAGAGAGCAGACAAGTTGTTGTTGAGAGTTATGCGGTGATGAAGCGTTCGGTTGATCCAAAGAAAGATTTCAGAGAATCAATGGTGGAGATGATTGAAGAGAACAACATCAAATCTTCAAAAGACTTGGAGGATCTTCTTGCTTGTTATCTTTCCTTGAATGCAAAGGAGTATCATGATCTTATCATCCAGGTTTTCGAGCAAATATGGCGTCAACTTACAAAACCCAAGTAAAAAAAAAAAAACTCATAATGTAATGTTAACATTAGTATTAGTATCATTCTGTCTTGTGAATCAGTTTTATGTATTTGTTTTCTTTATTTATCTTTAATCAGTGGAACCAAATAATTAAAGTTGATATCATATTGTCGTTTCAGTTCAAAATGATCAATCACTAAGAGCATGTTTAATGGGGGTTTCTTAGGGAGAGTCTCTTAAATCCCGCTAAGAAACTCCCCTTAAGAGACCCCCATTAAACATGCTCTAAAGCCTAAGAGTACCCGCAATGGGAAGTACTTAAGGGAGTTTTTAGCAAAAAAATAATTAAATAATCAGTGGACCCCACTAAAACCTAAGGATTCGATCCTTAAATTCCCTAAATAATGATCGGTCCTTACACTATTTGCGACACGTGGCGACACGCGATTGGTTAAATTTTTTTTTTTTTTAATTTAAAAAAAAATAAAAAAAAAAAAAAAAAAAAAAATAAGGACTATGCTCTAAGGGCTTGGAAGCACTGATAAGACTTAAAAGTTAAAACAGAATTCATTACTAAGCATATTCTTGTTTTTGCTGTGATTACAAGGTTAAACTAGTCAAGATTTGTTAGTGTTATTTCTTAGAAAATGGAGACGGATTGCGCCATTAACGTTTGAATATTTTGAAACTAGAAAGGTGAAAATGGCGGTAAAACAGCTTCGAGAAAGCCAGTGAAGAGACAGGAACAATTTGAAACTTAACAAGAACGGAATAAACATATGATCACTATGGATTGAGAGGACCACTGACAGATAAACTGAGATTGAACACAAAAGCAGAAAGAAACAGAGATGGGATTTAAATCTTTAAGGTTCCTTCTCTGTCAAGAAGATGGAAGAAGAAAAAGAGGACCACTGTGCAAATTCCGTCTCCTCAGCAAAAGACATGTGATCGAACACGTTAGGGTTTCAAGTGAATTTTCTTGATTAGTGAGCAACATGTATTCAAAGGTTATTATCTTCTTATGCACGATCCTGTCTTAAAAACATTGAATGTAACTGCATCATTTATCACGTTTTCACATTTTGTAGATGGAAACGAATAGTGTTAAGAACCTAGTATACAATGTAAGATTGAGGACATCAACATTCCTTACAAAATGGAACTCGCCACAAAATATTTAAAACAAAGGAGAATATACTTTTTCATTTTAACATATTTGTGGTAATTGATTGAAAGGAAATGGTTTATTTATATTCAAAAATAATTTTATCAATCTTCTTACTTTTTTATTGTGGGAGTTTGAATTTCATAGACTATGAATTGTTTATAAGGAGACAAAATATCTTTCTCAAAGCATGTGTTTAAAAATTGGTGTGTTTATATAAAAAGACAATGGTTATTTTATAAAATAATTTATTCCTTATAAATAATTCAAAAACTCTTATAAGTTTATATGCGGAGTTAGGATTGATGGTTTGATCTTCTATGTTTTTTTCTGATGGCAAGCGTGGTTGATGTGTTGACTTGCATGTTAGTCGCGTCTGTGAGTCTTTGGTTCTGGCGTGACTCCGTCTCTTCAGGTTCTGGTGTTTGACGTTTGTATACTCTTATCCAGAATAATAGTTTCGACAGTTTGATCTTTAGTCAAAGAGTGAAGAGGCCAAATCTGATTTTTGCTTGTCGTATCGCTGGAAAAAATAGCTCCAAGCTGGTCCGGTTTTCTTATACAGCACAATCCCATTTTAATCAACTTCCATTTTTTTTATATTCAACAATACTTTTCTCTTGTCATTGGTTTTGATTGTCCGGAAGCTTATTCTTTGTAACTTATATTAAATTTTATCAAAAAGAAATATAATTCTAAATTATATTAAAATCATAATTCACTACCTAACACATAAAACAAAGATTTTTTCATTAACTATCTAACTAACCATATTCAATCTACATTTAGAATAGGGCAATTCTCTTAAATAGATTTTTTAAGTTTTTGTCACAAAATAACCCTCAAAAAATAAAATGATCAAAATAGACTTTTTTTTTTTTTGAAATTTTGATTTTTAAATTTTTTTTTTTTGAAATTTGAAACCCTAACCCCAAACCTACCCCTTAACTCTAAACCCTAAAGTCCAAATTAGTTAACCCTAGGGATATAAATGCATTTTATGCATTTTTTAGCTTCTAAAAAAACATTTTGGTCATTTTCTTTTCTAAAAACTATTTTTGTGATAAACAAACTAAAATAGGCTATATAAGGGAATTTCTCTTTAGAATATTTACAGTAAAAATTTCTCATAAAAAATAATAATATTTTAGTGGATTTTTTTTAAAAAGAATGTAAGAGATTTATATAAAAATTTCTTTACAAAAATATTTCTTATAAATCTTTTCAATTTTTTAATTTTTTTTAAAAATAATATTATTTTTATTGAATGACGGTTGAGAGATTCCGACTAATGATTCTTATACCTAATTGATATCTTATACAAACTAGTATACTTATACTAACAGCTTTTTATACAAACGACAGCACATCAACACTAACGACGAGATCGTGTGGCTCACAAAGCCCCGCAGCCGAGTTTGACTCAACTAACTTCTTTTTTTCACGGTTTGACTTTTCTAATTGAAAATTAAAACTAATTAAAAATATATATACTCTTTTCAGATATTAATTTCCATTCTATCTTCCTTCCACTTTCTCAGAAGCAAAGAAGAAACTTCTCTGATTACAAAACCACCTCAAAGATCTGCCCTTTAGGGATTCCCAGATCTTCCTTCTCTCCGCCGCAAACTATCATCCGATCACCTCGTCAGGCGATAGTCCCACCTTCCAATTCATCGATTCCGTTTCAAATCAACCAACCGATTGATTAGAAATGGCTTTCTTCTCCTTCTAAGCTTCTCCGTAACAGAATCTTCGTTGCTCTTCGACACCTCGATTTACCCTCACCTCTACAAGCTTTTCTTCAAACTCGTAGTTATGGCGATTCGAATCACTTTCACCTACTCCTCCTATGTCGCTCGCAACCTCTCTTCCTCCGCCGCCGGAGTCCGTCTCGGCTCCGGCGGGGATCTCCGATCCTGCTTTCTCAATCCCAGATTCTTCTCCCAAAAGCCCGATCTCGACAAGTCACCCAAGATCCGACCCGGGTCGATGTACACCAGCATCGCCAGGGAAGTCATCGGAGAAGGGAGGCAGAGTCCGCTCGTGGTGGGGTTAATCTCGATTCTTAAGTCAACGTCTGCTCCTGAGTCAACGCTCCTCGGTGTTTCGCCGTCAAAGTCTTCCTCTTTCTTTCCGTCACTTCAGGGGTCGAAATGGATGAATCGGCTGGAGATTGATGACGTGGACATGGGAGGAACGGCGTTTGATGACGGTGATGAGGATGAGAAGGATTCCAGGGGAGGAAGCGGATGGGTTAATAGGCTTTTGAGTATGTGTTCGGAGGATGCTAAAGCCGCTTTCACGGCGGTCACGGTGTCTCTGCTTTTCCGATCTGCTCTTGCCGAGCCAAAGTCTATACCTTCCGCGTCTATGTACCCTACCCTTGACGTGGGTGACCGTGTTATGGCCGAGAAGGTACCGTTAGTTAGCTCTCTCTGCGTTGCCCTTTCTTTAGTTTAGGGATGCAGTAGTTGTATGGGTGAAGGCCATTGCTGTGAGACTTTTAGTTGTTTGATATGGGTTGTTGAATGAGAGACTCTCAATTGTGTTTGACTTGGTTTTGGTCAGGTCTCCTACATTTTCAGGAAGCCAGAGGTTTCAGAGATAGTAATCTTCAAGACTCCTCCAATCTTGGTGGTTAGTCAACTTTTGCTTTTCTTTAAAAAAAAATGTTTCTGTTTCTGTTGTGAAATAAGTATTGGTGATTTCCTTTTGAATTTTTTTGCAGGAACATGGTTACAATTCCAATGATGTTTACATTAAGAGGATTGTGGCAAGTGAAGGTGACTGGGTTGAAGTAAGCCCTTTAATCCTCCAATCCACTTGTTGATTGATCTGATCCTTTGTTCACCTCGGTCGGTATTATAATTCTTTGTAGAGGATTTTATCGGACAACAAGTTTTCTCAGAAATGGACTCAACATTTTTATTATTTTCATATTTTGTTGTTTTTAACCTATGGATGATGCTGTATTATGCAGGTTCGTGATGGGAAGCTTCTTGTGAATGACAATGTGCAAGAAGAAGATTTTGTCTTGGAGCCGATGTCCTATGGAATGGAACCAATGGTGAGCAAAATCTTACTTACTACCTTTACTTCATCCTTGTTTAAGTATCAGATTTGTTGATAAGGTGTACTTGTCATTTGCAGTTTGTCCCCAAAGGTTATGTCTTTGTCCTCGGAGACAACCGCAACAAAAGCTTTGATTCTCATAACTGGTAACTAACTCTCTTAATGCATAATCAGTCTTTCATTGGTGTAGTGATTGATGATTGTGTTGATTATAAAATGGCAGGGGTCCACTCCCGATAGAGAACATTCTTGGAAGATCTGTGTTCCGGTACTGGCCACCGAGCAAAGTATCAGACACCATATACCACGACCAAGCTGTGGTAAAGGGACATGTTGCTGTTTCATGACAAAATAAAAAGTGGGATGTTGTCTTAAGATTAAGCACATGATTGTGCAAACCAGTCTGGTCAGGAATTGAAAACTCAAAACATTATGTAAGCCTGCAGCTACATAATGTTGGTTATGGATCGTATCATCTGGTTCCCGCTGAAGGGTGGGAAGCTGGAGAAATTATCTGTAGAAAAAAAAGGAATGGAAGATGCAAACTGTAGAAGGAATTTTTGCTAATAATTGTTGTGTGTTTTAAAGTTGTAATGTTGAGGCAATTATTGTCACAAGTTTTTGTTGTTGTTGTTGTATTTCTGTGTTTATGTATAACAATCCTGTAAACCTGTGTTGTTATTTGTTAAGTAATAAAACCCTATATGGGATAGTTGTTAATTTAATGTTTATATTTTCATTATGATTGAATAAAAGTAGAATTGATAGTTTGCAATGAATACATTAACATGAAATGTGAAGAAAAATAGTAGAAGAAAGGAAAAACAAAAGAAGTAAGAGCTCAGTCACTTGGCAGTAACATCCGAGAAATCAGAAGAATGCGATGGATCCAACCATCGCTAAGCCAACTATCATCACAGCTCTTCAACAATTAATGCACCAGCCGGGAATCGAACCCAGGTCTGTACCGTGGCAGGGTACTATTCTACCACTAGACCACTGGTGCTTGTTGTTAGACTAAATATTTTACTTAATATAGAGAAACAGACTGGACAAGGACTTCTACTCAGCTGAACCAATGGTTAATTGCTTAATTTAACGCACAAACATATGGCTACAAGAATTGAACAGAATGTGACCAAAAGATGTCACCCTTGTCAAAGCTGTTGATATAAAACAAGAAATGAAGATGATTATTATATGCACACGATGATGCACCAAAAATGTTATAATAGCTTGAGCAGAGGTTAACCAATTTCAGTGGCTTCTTTGTATTAAAGATATCTTCAGATCTCTCCGGAGGTTTTCTGATTCTCCGGAGACAGCAGCCATCTTCTTATCATAATTGATACAAAACGGATGTAACAACAATGCCCAAGCGCTTGAAGAAGTAAAGTAAAAGGTCCATCAATACATTAACGACAAGTGTCGCTCAAAGCCACATTTGGTTCTTCTTGCTTACCAAATGTGAAGCCAAGGGTACAGGTCTTGTTACAGACGACACAGCCGTACATTGTTCCCAACTAAGTTAATGGCCCCTATGGGGCTAAAAATGTAATTATGAAAATTTCATGATTTACATATTGTCCATTCTCTTTTTGAATGGAAGAATATTCAGCAAAAATAGCTTCTTAACAGAAGAAGATGTAATATGATAAGAAGGACACCATTAAAAAAAAAGGGTAAAAATGCAAAAACAGAAGATGGTCATTGTTGTTCTTTTGAACCAGACTCTTATGTTTGCCTAAAACTATGACAGAACCAAACACAAAACTGTACCTATGTCTCACTCTTCTCCTCTTGGCTTAACATATATTTATATAAAGTATCTATGAGTTTAGCTTCTTTTGTCTTCTTCCATATCAGCTTGAACCTTTCGACTCTTCACAGATTTTCTCGCCCTCTCCTTCTAACTCCGTTACTCCTAAAACATCACCGGCTTGTGCCACGCCCAAACACTCCCCTGCTTCTCTTCTTTTACTCTCCTCCTTCTCCTCCACACCCACAGCTTCAACCTCTCCTCTATTATAAGGATCACTGTTCAGATCTATCCTCCCTGTTTTCCCATCCTCCTTGTTCTCCTGATCCGCTGCTGCTGCTGCTGCTGCTTCTATTTCCTCTCGCTCTAACTGCTTCTTCTTCCTCCTCATCATCAGCGTTTTGAACCTTCTCTTCACTGTGCTGCACACCGTGCACACGCAGCTGGACTTGTGCCTGCCTTTCCCACTTGGCGGCTGAATGCACACAATGCAAGAGCATCCAACCCGGTGTCTTGGATGTCTGGTCGTGGTCGCAGCCTCTCCCTCGTCTAAACTGTCTCCTAAGGCTGCTGCACTCGCTAGTGCATCCAAACCCGACAGTTCTTCCTCAATTTTTCCTGTCTGGCTCACCCCAGTTCTTCTCTTCTTGTGCTCTACATAAATACACAAGATAGTTAGTGCCCTGCGACTTTACATCTCAATAGCTGAGTATACATGTATGACCTTATTTTGGAGAATACAGACAATTTAGTAAGAGTTTATATTCAAAATTTTTTTTTTTTGACAAATTTGGAGGCTTATATATATATATATGAATATTTTTCCTAAAATTTTGGTGGCTATAAACTAATGTTTCACCAGTCTATGCTCAAGACCGGTCCTGACCTTAAAGCATATCTTAAACATAAGATGGTACAAACAATAGACATATATCCTGAAACTATTACACAGACACTATCCAATTGCAGTAATACTTAGAATCAATCTATCACACAAATGCAACAAGGTAATAAGAGGAAACCATGAGAGGAGAGGCCAATGTATAACAGAACTCATACCTTTCCCAATTCTAAGAACATTCTCAAGCTCCTTCAGACTCTCCTCCGGTTCGGAACACGAACACCTATCAATGTTTTATCAAATTACAGCAACCAGATCTTCCATTCAAGTGACCACAAGGATAAAAAAAACTTTTGGACAGTCTTACCTGGTCTCGTCCCAAACATTGTCTGAACAAGTCCACTTTGCAGGGAGAAGAGCGTCTACAGGTAACCTTCTCCACTTTGAACAGTCGTCGCAAGATGCCCATCGTTCTTGTTCACTACATCACATAGATATTCATTAGTATGGAAGTAAACTAAGAGAAGAAGATATGTTGCTGTTAACTAACCCTGAAGGTCTTGAAGTAAGTATCGTCCTCTTTCCAAAGACGGGAGGTTCCTGTCCATACCATAAACAAGAAAATTATCACATGACACTCATTGTTGTAAAAGAATCAACAAGATCCACCACTTACGTCAAACTCTTCAAACTCATGCTCCTCGATGACGACAATGGTAGGCTTTTCACTAGGAGAAGGACGAATCAACTCCTGAGTTTCTTCCCATGTGATTCTAACCTCCATAGATTCCTCACTATGACAAAGCAGTCTCTTGCTTTTTGCTCCAACAGTTCGAGTCCTCTTCTTGTCTTTAACTCGTGAAGGATCATCACAACTCCTTCCTCCATTCATCTCACTCTTCTTCAAGCTCAAATGCTCAGGCAGACCTTTCAGTTCTTCAGGAGTTTGCGAGGGACACGAGGAAGCGTTTTTGGAGGTTGGGGTCTCTGTAACACCAGACGATGATGTATCCTCGTTTAAAGTACCGTTGGTAAGACCACACCCCTGTTTGTAAAGGTTGGATTCAGATAAGAATGGAGCTAAGCAGAAAGAAAAAAAAAACAGTTCATAGAGAACAGAACCTGTATGTCTCCAGTATGAGCTGCCTTCCTGAAACCCATGATTAGTTTCCCTCCAGGATCAACCCTACTGAAAGTTACTGTACAAAAAAAAAACATCAGTATATTCAGAATCTGTGTTAAGACAAAACATGAACAAAGTTTATAAAAGGTGGCGAGCAGTACCTGTATCACCAGCCTGTAGCATCATGGACTGTATGCAGGGAGTGACACCTTCTAAGACATACATTCTACTGTTGTTATTAGGCCAGAATCTGAACTGGAATGTCCACTCCTTTCCCCTCACATCTTGTATTTTCAAAGGAATGCCTTCTGATTGACTAATGGGAGGAAAATATGCCTATACACATTGCCAACTTCAGTCTTAGCTCTTTAGAGAGATCTCAAGAACAAGAGGAACTCACCTCTGCACAGGCTTTTGGAAGAACTAGACGACCAATGCGACCCGCATCACTTGCACTAAGAGTTTTCTCAAACAGAGGTACAATTTTCAAATTTAAACTAAAAGAAAACTGTTAAGGAAAAACATGGAGTCTCTAAAATAAAATGTTTGGCAATGAAAATAAGCAATAAAAAGGATACTTTCCAGAGATTTGTTGAAGCTCTTTATCAGTATACTTTGGCCAATACCGAGGAAGCAAATGGCTTTTCCCACGACCTTCTACAGGAGGCCTCCTGATCCTGGCCTGAGCAGATTTGCTAGTCCCAGGAGGAGTTCCAAGAACTGATTTTGAAGGTTTTTGCAGTATACTAGACGCAGAGCATTGGATAGTGTGGGACTGAGAAGAAGCACCCATGAGTTCCATTGTTGCATTTGCAAAAGAAAGGCTATAAGGAAGTGTTGCCAAAGCCATTTTCAAAGATGGCTGTGAAGGTGTTGATGATTCATGCATTTCCCCAGCGTCCTGCCTATACCCTGTAGTGGCACTATCTGGTTTCATGAGATTACTAAACCCACGGTGAGGCATGAACTCTTCTCTTTTATCATCTCTCTGGACTAGTGGCTGAGAAAAGAGATCAGCTTCGCTTCTTACTCCGTCAACCTTCATTCCACTTTCCCCATTTGTGTGGTGCCTGTTCATTAGCAATCTGCTAAACAGACCTGAACTCTCACCTCTGTTATTCTGCAAAGCAACAAGAAACGGTAAGACATCACAACACAGAATCATTAGTACAACAACTTGACATATATTCAAACAAAAAAAAAACAGAGTCAAACTCACCAAATTGGGTTGATGGCAGTTAGTACAAGTAGTACAACCAACACCACCGTAGTCCATAAACTCGACAACGAGCTTAGAGGCAATGCATCCACAATGAAGTCTCTGTCATTGCATAACTTCAATCAAACCAAACATTGCAGAGACAACAAACACTATAAAAAGAGAGAGAGAAGAGTTTTTAAAAACCAAACCTTGTTGCACAAATAGCATTCCCTCCAACCAGATTGGTCCAAATGGAATGTCTCACAGAAAAGAGAACTCTCATAAGCCGATCTATAAATAAATCAAACATTTAATCATCAATTATCCACTTTTTGTACAATTATATTTCTTCTGTATTAAATTTCGTGCTATTTATAGATCAAAAAGAGTCAATGATTAGTGAACGAATAGACAGAACACAACACAACACAACACACACACCATACTGAAGAACAATCCACGAAAAGATGGAGACTTTTTTAAGTTCAATGAGAAGAGGTACCCGCAACGAAAGCAGAGATCAGCGAGAGCACCGGATCGAAGAGGCCAACCTTTCTTCCATTCCACACTAGAGGTCGAGCCACACGACGCGTTCATGCACATCTTTGACCCCATTTTGACTTGGAACATCTTCAAGTTACAACCTTTCGACGACCCACCACCAGATTTTTCTTGCAAATCCCGATCGAAAATCTCAGAACCCTAGAGAAGAGACGAATCGGAGGTGAAATCGACGTGAATTGGAGAAGAGACTAGGCATGAGCATGCATCGACATGGGGTCAATCAAGAGGAGATTCAATCAATGAGAGTCACGGCGGAGAGTATAAGAGGACGACGGCGAAGAGAAGGAGGCTACGAGGTTTTTTTTGGGTTTGTTAATTGTACGATGTAAAATTATTAAAATTATGGGTCAGATAAATAGAGCCAAGGAGCAGAGCATGCAAGAGGGATAAGAGAAGAAAGAAACGCATGAAATGCATGCACGACACTTGAGACCATACAAACACACACGCCGCTTAAGACCAAAGTAACCGAGAGATTAGAAAGGAAGAGACACAAGTGAAAAGACTTTTTGACTTTTTTTTCTTTTTTTTCTTTTCTTTTCTTTTTGACTTTTTTTTTTTTTTTTAAGTTTTTGGGTTTAAAGTTTTTTCTTTCTTTTGCATTTATAGGCATGGATTAGGATTGGTAGGAATCATATTTTTTCGGACAAATATATGTGTTTCCCTACTATGTTCAAAATTAATGGATTTGATATTTGATTATATGTATTCAACTCTACTATGTTAGGTATTTTTTGCTGTCAAATTAGAATATTAATTTATTCTTTTTTTTTTTAATTTAGAATGCATGCATGAAACTTGAAGAATACACACAAATACATCAGAAAACAGAAGGCTTTGAGCTTTTTCTTTGATATTCAACTCTAGTATGTAAGGTATCTTCTGTGTGAAATCGGAATATTAAATATCTATTGGGAAGATATTATTTTAATGCTTATAAGTTTTTTTTGGCTAATCATAAATGTAGAATGCATGCATGACACTTGAAGGATACACAATACATCACAAAACGGAATGCTTTGAGCTTTTTCTTTTCCTATTGACCTTTTTGTATAGTCAAGATTTTTGTTTCTGAACAACTATGTATATTGTCATATTGACATCTTGACTGACTCAGATAGTTTGAGTCATGCACTAAAATTAATAATTCAATACGATTATGACTAAACCTATATTTCTCCTTGTTTTTATACAAAATATATAAATTAATATTCGATAAATTATTATCACTATAAATTAATAAATTTCTTCTAAGTCGGTTTAGAAAATAATGTCTTACGAAGCCCATTAGGAAGAATGAGTGGGCCCGGCAGAAGGGACTCCGTTAACGTTATCTGGATGAGGAATCTCCAACTAAATATGGTTCAACAATCATAAGGATTTAAACAACAATGCTTATTCAAAACAATGTACAAAACAACAATGCTTATTCAAAACAATGTACACCACTTCAACATTTTACTCATTATTCAACAGCTTATACAAAACATAGTTATAATGCCATAACAAGAAGTCATTTGGCAGTTTTTTTTTCTTTCAGAAACCCCTTGGTTTCATTACTATTGTGGAGTGGTTAAGGATCTGCAAGCTGAACTGTCCACTTTTTTCAGAAGTATCCACCTTAGACTGTCCCGGAGGAGGAAGTAGCTCAAAGTTCTGAACCAACCTACCAATAGTGATTCCCAAAATGGGCAATGCCAATATAATCCCTGGACAGCTTCTACGACCAACACCAAACGGCACATACCTGAAGTCATTACCGTTTGCTTCCACATGCAACTCTTCTTCAAGAAACCTCTCGGGTCTAAACTCTTCAGGCTTATTCCAGCTGCTTGGATTGTTCGCTAGCCACCAGGCATTGATCAAGATTCTGCTTTCTGCTGGGATGTCGTAGCCAGCGAGCTTAGCGTCCTCGAGGTTCATGTGAGGCACGAGGAGAGGAACACCCATTCTTCTACGGATGGTTTCTTTGATCACAGCTTGGAGGTAAGGAAGCTTGTGAAGGTCAGGCTCCGTGACTTGCACTCCTAGTCCAAGAACCTTGTCGATTTCTTTCCTTAGCTTGCTCTGTATTTCAGGATGGTTCACTAGCTCTGCGATTCCCCACTCCATAGACGTTAGTGTTGTCTCAATCGCTGTATCAGAGAGACAAATGGTTAAGTTGTAAGCTTGGTCTAGTCTGCTGTTTCACCCAAAACAGTAGTGTTCAATTTCGTATGCAAGCAGAGAAGCCTAGAGGTTTTAATAACATATCCTACATATGGAAGATATTGGCAAAGAAAAATATGAAAAAGAATGATGCTAAGCTTTGGCGTTTGGTACCCAAGATTCAGATCGTTTTTCAGATTTTTGGATTCAACTCCCTAGGTTCCATTCATATTCTTTTTATAACAAATAAATTATTTTATTATTCAAATTTGA